>JAULBR010004543.1:0-16223 GCA_032355825.1 Melanodrymia aurantiaca
ATAGTATAGTAAAGTATAGCAGTATTAAATAGTATAATATAGCATAGCGGTGAGCAAAAAAATTCTTTTTTCCTAGTGGGTACATCAGCAGAAACACTCGCTAAGTATATTTAATGAAACTTGGACTGTGTACTTTGGCGGTATTCGATCGTATTGAGTACATCAAATCGCGTAACATTCGCACTATCAGAATATCCCTGTGACTGTGCCAAAAGCTGGGATACAAGTTTAGCTATATTGCAGATTTTGTTGTATACTTATATTTAAGAGTCAAGCACACTAATTGTTTAGGCCACCAACACAAGTTTCAGGATACAGTACACAATGGGCATAGTTGTTTAAGAGTTTAACGATAAAACATGTCAAGATCGTATTTCTGGACAAAACAATCAAGGGGTCTTTTTTCCAAGCCGCTGTAATTACTGGTGACCTTTGATCCGGACTGACACTGAAATATGTGACTGATGTCAGGTCTTCGGAAGTATTTCGAGTTGTTAAGAATCTAATCCACATGTGATTAATTCCGTTGGCCGCAAACACTTTCTGCAATAAATAGAAAGATCTGTCATTGATCCTGGTTAGTAGAGTAGAGAATTGGACTTCGTGGTGCATTTGATGGACCTAGCTATGTTATATCGCTTTGAAATAGTTGCTTATAAATTTCCCATAGAGAAGATGAAGTGTTGGTGTCAATATTATATACTATTAGGCTAATCTTGAAAAGTAAGTTTTTAGACCATAATTTTAACAGACCATAATATACATGTACAACAATGGCCGACGTGAGAAGTCCACTGGGACGGGACGTTATGTAGAGGTAGAATATCTGCCTGTGGTGGAATGGGTGGAGGGATCGATCCTCCACAGCACAAACATTTTATGGGCTATTTTCCGTTCCAGCCAGTGATATCCGACTGGTTTATCAAATTCCGTGGTGTGTGCTATCCTGTCTATGGGATAGCGAACATAAAAGACTCCTTGCTGTTTTTCGGTGTGTCAATACAACCATGCGTCTGACGTCCAATAACCGCTGATTTATAACCGATGTGTACCAATGGCGTCTTTTCAACAAATAACAAACGTTATCTGTATGCACGTTGTGCCGACATAATAGACTACATTAGCAAGTAATCTGTAAATCCCACTGATGGCGTCGTAAAGTAACTATGTGGTCGGAAGTGCAAAAAGGTTTCGTGGCGAAATACGAATTAAGAACCAGACAAATATTATTACTATGGTTTTGTAAGAAATAACTTTAAGATTTGAATGGTATTTTTCTCCATGATATTGATTAAAAATAAGCGACATGTTAGACGTCGGTCATACGTAGTTTAATAATTCGATGTATTTAGACCACTGTTTAGCGCTATTACACTTAAAGGAAGTTGATGAAATGAATTTAACCTTTTAGACTCGTTTTAAAAATCTCTTTAGCATGTTTAAACGTTGGAATCTGTTGGTGTGATTGGCAGTAAATGTGTATTCCAAAGGGTGTTTAACATGAATTTCTCTCCACAGGATATTGCAAGGAACTAGCGGACGAGATTGGCGATAGACTGAATTTCACGTACATCTTTAAGCTGGTCGAGGAGTATGGCCAGGAACTGACGAACGGGTCATGGAACGGCATGATTGGCGAGCTGAGACGAGGGGTGATGTCTAACAGTGGATAATTTCACAAAGGCAACAGATGTGCGATCGCAAATCTGCGTGTCCCATTCATAATAGCAACGTCTTGGCTAAATCGGCCTGTCCCAATAATAATAGCCAAAAAAAGAGTCTTGGCTAAATTCATTTCTCCCAATAATACTAATAATAGTAATAGCAACTTACATGTATTTGCTAAATCTGCATGTTACAATAGCAATAACAAAAACGTCTTGGCTAAATATATTTGTTCCAATAATACTACTACTAATAATAATAGCAACGTATTTACTAAATCGGCCTGTTCCAATAATAATAATAATAATAATAATAATAATAATAGCAAAAACGTCATGGCTAAATATATTTGTCCCAATAATAATATTTAATAGCAATGTCCCAATAATAGCAGCATCTTGACTAAATGTGCTTGTCCTATGTATACTATTAACGTATTGGCTATTATACTTGTCCCATTAATAGCAATGACCTTATTACTAATTGAAAAGTATTGGCTAAATCTACTTGACCTATTGTTTCATAGTTCTGGTGTTATTGAAATACAGCTGCCAATTACAGTAATAGCCTTTAACAGCCTTTCGATATAATAATAATAATAATAATAATAATATAATAATAATATATCTTGCAGTCTGCCACTTTCAATCAAGCTAACCTGTCGGTTTCCAGACCAATCTCTATACCTAACTAATTCTGAAGATTTCACCCGAAAACGTCATACTGTTAGAGATAATTGTAATCTAAACTACAGCATTGTTGTCTTCTTATATTTCTAACTCCTGTGGACAAATCAATAAGCGAAATCTGTTATTCTGCTATTATTGGATCATATTATATAATCAATATAGCGGAAAGGAACATTTTATTCAGATTCATTTGTTGTAATTTAATGAACTTAAATCCGATTCTTTTCCATTGAGACAAATCAGTTGGTGTCCAATTTTCTGTCAATAAATCCAATTCTGAAATGTGGCTATTATCAATGAGAAAATCAACTAATATTAATTTGTTTCAGTATTCTCTAGTCATAATTTGCGGAACATAGCTATTATTGGTATATCTTTGTTCACCTTTCTTTGTAGCAAAAGCTCCTTCATTTAGGAATGCATTTCTGCAATATATTTGCCGTGACGGATTGTTACTGTATAGCGTTGACAAACAAATGTTTAAACACTGGTGAACTTTGATTTAGACCGCGATTGAAGAAGTTCAATTAAGTCCTTCGAGCTCTTTAGAATCGAGATGTCATTAATTGTGCTTGTCTCGAAGACATTCTGGGAATTTAGGATATACATTAGTGTTTGAGACCAGGATGTAGTCTTAACGTTTGCTGGACAATATCTCTCATAGGAAGGTTCCGATGCTAAAAAGGAATTGAATATTGGGTGAAATGTAGTTAAACATCTTGCACATTTCTGTTTACTTTGATATTCTATTATATTCTTCCTGTGATATATATTTTTCTCTGTATTTGTAAACATGATGTACTAATTATCTCGAAATGTTACAGACCCATCATTATGGTAAATTCGGCGTGAAAACGACCATTTTACAGCAAGTTGCTTCTCTACATGCTCGTGCGAGGCAAATTGAATGTCAGTGTAACGGAAAGCCTTTATTACACGTGCTCTGTCGCCTGCATTCTATTATTAATATAACGTCCATGTATACAACTCCTCCATTTCACATCGCATTCAAGCGCACCCGCTCGGAAAATACGACGTGAATTAAAGACTTTAAATCATGAAGGGATAATATCACGATTCGTTTACATTTTAATACAAGTAACACCCATTATCGTCGAAACAGTGTCTGCGTTCTCAAAAGAAGCCACCGACGCTGGTGAATCAAATACAGCAGATGATAACCATTTTAGTGCGGAAAAGTCTGACAAATTGAGGGTAATTACGGGTCCTTTCCATTGATGAAAGATGCCATTGTGTTGTCCACAATGGATTACAAATAGGTGTAGACTTATTGCATAGCTAACTGGGACCGACGGGGATGTTCACTCACGTTAGTTCTCATTATTAGCCGCTTTTAGTGCCGTATTTACAATTCTGGTAGACAGTGTTGGAATTATTACTTCTTTCCAAATACTGACTGTATCATAGCCGTACAAGTTCTAATAGATAATGTAAATGTCTGAACCTATTATTCCTCTCGGTGATTATTGAGTTGAAAATCTGATCTATCTATGTACTAGAGGGTTAACAAACGTGAATTTGTGTGACTAAAATAATTGAAAGTTTTGCGACTGTGAGCGTGATAAGTCGAGGATGGTGTATTGCCTTCCTCAACGTGTATATCTGGGTGTTCTCTCCCAGGAGGTTTTCAAATCAGTGAGGCGCACGGATGCTTTTCCCTCTCATTTCTTAGTAAAATAATTGCTGATAGGAAAACCAATCGGCAGCATCATCTGAAAAAAAACCCCGGCAGTATATGCATTATAATTTCAAGTTAGCAAAAAATAAATAAAAATGTTTCTCCCACGACTGAATTAAGTCTCCTGACAGTTAACACCCGTGGAAGTATTTCAAGAAAGCAGTAATGGGATGCACTCAAGTGAAATGAACTATGAAGGAACAGAGTGACTGTCAGTGTTTCTTTGTGTTGTTTCAAGCACTTCACACGCAGGCGATCCAGCTCTATAACTTAATTATCTTTCATCACGCAATGGAATTTTAAACCTTAATAATTATAACTATTTAGTAATCGATCGAAAACCCATCCACCACAATTCCGTGGTATTACACGGGGGATGTTTATATTTCAAACAATTTGTATTGGCTGTTATTCGTAAGTTTATGCTATGACGTCTTTGTTATATTATTATTATCGAATGTTCTACAAGTTTGACTGTGTTACAAGGTTTGATGTTTTGATTCTATTAGAGTACAACTTGTAATAGAGGCTGTCGGTATTTTCAAGTCGTATTAATCAAAAGCATCTTTCATTCTAGTGAATTTTGAGTTATTTTAAAAATGATCCTCAACTGAGTTTGACAGTGCAATCTCGCAGAAAGCTATACAATAGGAAATTGCGGGCACTGGAGTATTCCTGAATCCTTATTAAACTATTCCCCAAAGCCATTAAGACAGGGGCACCGATAATGAATGTGTTCTATTATTAATTCACTACACATTGGTAGATGGTAAGTTTTGATCAGAAAGATCATCATAACTTTATTGATTCTATTTTGCAGACGGCGGATTTGACAATCGCGCCACTAACAATTACTGCCAAACGAGAAAGAGTTGTGGATTTTTCCAAGCCATTTATGAACATCGGTATAAGCATTATGATCAAACGTCCGGAGAAAATGAAACCTGGAGTATTTTCGTTTATGGAACCATTTTCAATTCCCGTGTGGATTTGCATTACAGTCGTGTACGTGGTGGTCAGCGTCAGCATGTTTGTAGTGAGCAGGTTCAGTCCCTATGAGTGGAGACGACTTCCATTCTTTGGAAATATCCTCTACAATCAATTCACCGTCTACAACTCCTTCTGGTTCTCCATGGGCGCACTTATGATGCAGGGAAGCGAACACTGCCCCAGGTGATACATCCAGATCATATCCCATGACTGTTTGATATAATCTTGCATGATATATTACTTACCAATACACTTGACAGACCATTAATTTTAAGTCTTCACTTTTGAGGAGTAAATTCATGTGTCATTGTCGCCCACTTATACCAGTTGCCATATTATATAAGTTCAATATAATGGACAGTAAATACACAGATAAGCTAATTTAATATTAATATACCGCTATATATGTGGTAAACAGCACATTTGCACGTTGTGTAAGTAGGTCTAAATATATCAAGTTTGTCACTTTGGCTATCATCCAATTTCCAAATAGCGATAATGTCTATACTTATAAACTCATGTTGTGAGTTTCCAATAATTATTGTTTGAAATAGCAGGAATACAAGGGATTAATCATAAGTGGATTCTCATAATATAAAGGCAAACGACAGACTGTTCAACTCTAATGTTCAATGTCATCTAGTGTCAGGGCATTCCCAGATTTCGCGAACACTTGTTACCATCACTGATTGTTAGACTGTGCTGCATAGATGTTCGTTGTTGTATGCACATTGACATAGTTACACTACAGTAGCTGTTATAACTAAAATTAACAATGAATGGGAACTTTCTATTTTTGTCAGACTGTTAAAATCTGAGCTAACTAATTTGTGTTTCTGCAGTTTCAATGCCCGTTACAGTTCTTGTCACATTTCCCCGCTGCATTTAAAATCAATTCCAAAGGTCAGTGAACAGTATTGTGATAGCCTTCTCGGTACGATGTATCGCACACTTGACCATGCAGTATAAATACTAAAGCCGTATGTCAAAATATGTCAATTAATTTGATATATTTCCTGGGAGACTTGAGGTCATTTAAATGCGCTCTTCAGTCATCAATCACGATTTCACAGCGACGTATGCACACGAGGTAACTACATGTATTCTGATCATGTGACGGCATTGGACACTGTTCATCTTAAAGGCACAATGCCTAGTTTTAAGACGAATGCCACCGTGCTTGAGCAACTAATGCAATTGTAACCTATTTCTGGCTAATGTAGCTTTTGTATTATTAATGATAACATTTAGTTACATCTCATTGCTTACAATATCGATATAGGTATATCCAGTGGGTTTCTGGTGCATACAAAAGGTTATGATAGCTTAATGTGTTACTATATTTACTTTGCATTATTATGATACAGTAAAGCACTTTATGTTCGTTCAATTTTATGTTTAATTTCGTCTTACATTTAGAAAAATGACGACTGAACATTTAGTAAAATGTTGCTGTTCCATCCCTCGCTTGAAAACAAATTTAAGCATAATTACAACTCTATGAATTAATGTGGCATAATATTATTATTGTTGACGTGATTTATGAAATCACATAGTGAAACAATCTAGAAAAAACCGTCCAGTTAATTAATTAAAGTGAAGACAAGATCATAAATCTTATGAGAAGAGATAAAGCGACAGGTATTAATATCTGATAAGACTACTTGTCACTTTTTTAAACGCGGTCACAAGATAGTTGATTAAACCACTTGAGAAGTAACCAGGTTGAACGCCATTCCGGGTTATCAGAATATGTGATACGCACTGTTTTATGGAAAAGTTGATATACGATATCTTTTGCAGCCTATTGAAAAATGTAGACAACCAATCAAAGCATCATTGGATCGATATCTCATGGTTTATTATTAGCAATCAATTCGCTTTCCTTGTACTCGTGTGTATTAATCAAGCTCTTTTTTTTTCAAAATAGTTATGTACATTAAGTTCTCATATTTTAATGAAGTGATAAACATGCTTCCGACTTCAGTTTAGCAAGTGGTATAATATTGTATCGTAAAGTTGACTTCCGAATTTGTTATTAAGGCTTCAGTTTTCATCAATGGACAACATCCTCATAGTGTTCTGTAATTAGTTTCAAATTGAAGCGTATGTAATCCAACCTGCACCTCTATACCACAATAGCATGCGTTCAGTTCAACCTGTATAAAAGGCCACCTGCCAATAAGGCCAATTGTTCTGCCTTTGTATGTAACTTGTATTGTTGTTCTGCTGTAGGTCTGCCGCAGGGCGACTCATAGGCGGTGCCTGGTGGTTCTTCGTTCTCATCACCATATCATCTTACACGGCCAACCTGGCAGCCTTCTTGACCATAGAGAGAATGAGGACTCCAATAGAATCTGCTGATCATTTGGCCAAACAGACGGCTATAGCGTATGGGACACGGGAATATGGATCGACAAGAGAGTTTTTTAATGTATGTTTTTAAACGAAATAATATATAATTATTATAACATGAGCACTGAAGGAATCAATGCTGTACATATTTACGATTATCAGTGACCGTAATTCTTTTGTTAGTTCGATTATATAATTTACGAACTTTACTGTGGTGAACATAACCATTATTAATAAATTCAGAACTTTGACGATGGTTATTTATAGATAATGTTTGAGTTTTTGTTATGTATTTACTTTACATGGTTATTCAGGTTTCGTTGGTAGCCACTTGTAGGCAACTATTTACATTGTATTTTATACATAGGCTATATAGACCACCTTTAAAAAGCAACCACATGTCAGACAGCTCTACACCAGAAGTCCATTCTGTATACATGTACCTCAACCTGGGGAG
Organism: Melanodrymia aurantiaca; assembly: GCA_032355825.1. NCBI lineage: Eukaryota > Metazoa > Mollusca > Gastropoda > Neomphalida > Peltospiridae > Melanodrymia > Melanodrymia aurantiaca. Next base: position 7,856 of record JAULBR010004543.1, read on the forward strand.
CGGGACATAGCTCAGCGCAAGAGTGTCTGCCCGAGGTTTAAGATGTCGAAGGGATCGATCCTACTCAGTGGATCACATGAGCTATTATTAATTCCAACCAGTGATTAACGACTGGTTTATCAAAAGCAATGGTGGGTGCTATCCTGTCTGTTAGTCGGTAATGATAGCCTAAGTGAGGACAGTGGGGGGGGGGGGGGGTTCTGAGACGATATGATGATACGACCATGTCCCTGACACCCAAAAGTCGCTGATTATTAATCATTGTGCTCTAGTGGTGTCTTTAGCCAAATTTATCTTTATTTCAACCTGTATTGAAAGGCTTCTGCTATTAAATACCATTCGATCCCTTATTTATCTTCTAGTCATCAAACGTAATGATCTACCAGACCATGTATGACTTCATGACATCCACGTCACCATCACCATTTGCACGGACAATAGCTGAGGGAGTGGACCGTGTGAGGAGTTCCAAGTGGAACTACGCCTTCCTCCTCGAGTCGTCCATGAATGATTACTACAACAATAGGAAACCATGTAACACGATGAGAGTTGGACCTAACCTGAACCTCAAAGGATTCGGAATTGCTACTCCTCACGGATCTACTCTAAAGTAAGTGGCATGTTGAATTGGTGTTGGCTCGGGTATGGGGTGGCTGGTCGCCGAGTGAGTTAGGCTGGCATGATATAGAATGTGAAGTTTTGATTAGTAAATTATTTTCATTCCACAAACATGTAAAGACACACTACATAGTTTTAAGACGAATGCCACCGTCTGTGCACATCTAATGCGGTTTGTAACATTTTTGGATAATTTAACATTCTTTATTATTAAAATTAACATTTACTTACGTCATTGCTTACAATATCAATAATTATTTGTATATTCAATGCGTTTGTAGTATAGCTTTCACGCCATTTTCGAAATCGATAATACATGTATATTTAAAGTTATCTTTGTCACCATGATCATATCTCATTATCACACCACATTATCGCTAGACATCCGTAGGCATCTCATTATATATTTATACAATCTGTTTTAGAGTCAATGTAAGACATAGAATACAACGCTCTTATCTTTTAGATTCAATTTGTCTAACAATTCGTTGTTCAAAACGTAGCTAACTCTTTTTCTTTCGTTAGATACGTTTGGAAACAACTTGTTGTATGACGAATGATCTCAAACGGCCACTCATGTTTTATTCTGTATATAACCTATTCAAACGCGTAGTCACACCATTAGAACCTATTGACATATCTATCAATACACTCTCTAGAACATCCTAGTCACATCATTATAAACTCTTCAGAACATCCTAGTTACCTCATTATAATATCTTTAGAACATTTTGCGACCTAGTTATAATGTACATGTATTTACATGATGTTCGGCAATTTGTTACCATCTCTCTGTCACCGGATGATCACCGTTTAACCATTGCTGGTCGTGCAGTAATAAATATTCATATTTATAACGAACTGCATTGATATGGGATTGATCGTCTCTCCTTGCAGAAAGAAAATAAATTATGCAGTATTAAAATTGAAAGAGGACGGAACGCTACACAAACTGAAAGAAACCTGGTGGTATGAAAAAGGAGGATGCGCCTCACATCCGGGTCATAGAGTAAGTAGATTCCACTATGCGGAGATTGGTAGTTGAGTAGTTGTTTAAAGACCCCCAATCACTGTTATTGGCGCCAAGCGTTTTCGCTGTGTTGTGCCTGCAGACAGATGACGCACCTACCAATTTTACTTACCAATAATATTTTAAAGTGATATTGCTGAGTTTAAGATGGATCCATCACGTATGTGCACAAGGTATGGATACTATTGTAATATCTTTCTGGCCAATAGAGTCTTTTTAATTATTAAAATTACAATTTACTTACATTCTTGATTAGAATATTAATATATGTATACATGTATATCCAATGCTTTTGTATTAGGTTAGCATGGTACTTGAATTTTTGTCTACAATAATTTATGTGTATGACTAGATACTCAGATATTGATATTTTAACAAGACAATGGTAGTAAATGTTAATTTTAATAATTGAAAAAGAAATAATGATACAACAGCAGTATGTGCATCCATTAGCATTCGTCGTAAACTCAGGAATCTTCATTGATACTTGTATTTTAGATAATACATTTTTTATTTCAAGATATCGCCTTAAATATATTTGTTTTGATCATGCTTTTTAATTTCATTATATGTATTTATATATTTAATCAAAGTACTTTTACACAAGCTATTTTTTCTTTTTGTCTTTGCAGGAGTCTAAAAAGAGATCTTTATCGCTTAGCAACGTCTCAGGTGTTTTCTACATTCTGATTAGTGGTCTTGTGGGTGCCATCGTGATGGGAATTGTTGAGATTTTCTGTTTAAAGAACAGATTAAGCCTTCAATATATAGTGAGTTTGTAATTCTCGTTCGTTATACTCTATTCAGGTATGTTGAATGTGAAATGAATGCCCATGCACACGTCACATGTAATTTGCATCCATCATGCATATGCTCTTCAATGTGATATACAAGGAAATGTCGTAAAGTGGACTCTAATATGGTTGTCCTTTTGATCTATCACTTGATGCAGAATATCAAAGACATCTACTTCGAGTTGAAGGAAGTCCTAGAAGAAAGCTGAACTTTTGGAAATCTGTGATCTCATTGATACAGCCAGGTAAACAATGACAACCCATCATCTATACGTACATACCTGGAATGACTGATACAACTTCCGTGATAAACAAACATGATCACGATGATAGCAGAATTTAATAAATTGATTGATTGATTGAAACATATTTTATTGCTTTTCAAACACAAATGGATTAGGCACACCAAGCCTCTGCAATAATTACATAATAGACGACACAAATATGTTTATGCAATTCAATATAATTATGAACAGTTACAATAGTAAATTGTTTTATAAGTAAATCGTTCTATCTGAGGGCAGGATGTCACTACTTGGGGCAGAATGGCATGGAAGTATCAAGACAGGGTGTGGTGCCATGCTAATATTGCCTGGGGAAAACACTATTTACTGTGATCCCATTACTCCAATCCAGGGCGATTCAAGCTGAATTCAAACAATAAGAAAGGTTTTTAAATATGGAATATTGACCTGTTATTACGCATTTTTTATCATGTCGCTGAGGCAGGTTACACTCAACTTTCACGAACACCTGGTATAATTACTACTTTGGCTGTGTGATTCGTGAGTACATGTTATCATGACTTTGTCGTAATCTCACTTCCACTCTGCCTTGTGTCATTCATTTTGTTTGTCGTTTAGATGGTTATGGCAGTAATCCCATAAACTTTATATGCAGTTACGCTTCTCATTTCGTTGTTAAAGAAAACGCGGCTCACACTATAGTACACAATATGTATACCAATTAAGCATGTCTACTTCCCGGGAAATTCATTTGTCTACGTAGCGGTATTAAGAAAAATAGGTTTGTCTACTTCCCGGGCAGACACCGTTTAGGTTTAGAAGTACACGTCTAGCCTATGGGTGGTAATTAACATTTGTCTCGTTCTCTTGCAGACACCTCGAATGAAGAGAAACGACACGCGACTAACGATGGTTGGATCACCACAAGAACAAATTAACGGCTTGATTCCAGTCATCAACGCCAGATGATTATTATTTCACAAACAAATGATTAAATGTATTCAGATGAACGCAGATTGTTTCATTCCCGGTGCTAATGGTTCGTAACAGTGAAGGGTTACTGAAGAGTAATTCAGCATACACCAGCATATGCCTGGACCACCAGCGCGTACTTACCGCCACCAGCAACACAGGATAGGAACGGCTCAAGTACAAGGAGAATTGTTTTTCTATTACAGGCTGAGACTGTCTTGTTGATTGTATTGTTCTTCCAAGTCGTCTGCCAAGTGAAAGAATTAATAATGCTCGATGATTCCAGACGAACCCCTGCGGGGAAAAACATGAAAGCAACCCAGTAAATCAGTGGATAGCTGGGTGGAATAAATTGTTTCTACAGGCTTTTTTGTACCATTAAAGAACAGCAGAAAATAGATTGAAACAGAATACAGACACATTAGAAATGAGAAAACACATCAATAATGGTTACCAGAACGCCCTGTACATTGACAACTCTTACATAATGCTGAGAATCGCTGTATGGATTCACTGATCAAGATGGTCAATTATTGTCAACAGTACACCATAATACTATAATTATCATAACACTATTTGAAACACACATTAACGGAACATTCCTGTATTTAAAATGAAGTGTCATAAAAAGATCGCATGTGCCCTAAAGCGTCCAGACGCAACTGTGATTACACGAATCTAGATAGCTACATGTATAGAGCATTATTGTGATTTGGTGTAATTGATAAGCGGTGTATGAAGTCAGACGGCTTTCGCAGTCATTGGACGATAGAATGATATTTTATATAATTGTCATGTAAGTAGATTGCACACATATTACTGTTCTAGATTTAATGAATCTGGAGGATTCTTATAACGGGAATAGTTATCATAGTATGAATAATCTGCACGCACATTGCACAAATACTTTGGTATTTCCAGAATTACTTTAACTTGTAAATTCAAGATAGCTAACGCAGAAACGTGGCATCATTTGTTTTCGAAAACTATTCCTTGGTTTCATTTTTACTAACAATGTACCACTTCGAAAATACATATTTAAGAAGACATATTTAGGCATAGTAATGTACACATTTATTTTGAGATCAAATGGAAACTACACATTTTAGGTTGCAAAATAAAACTGCAAAATGAGATTATAAATATATATTTGTTACTCGCTATAATTAACAACACTATTTCCTTCGAGATACTATACAGTTGGTGTTATAGTACTATTGCTCTTTCATTGTCACCTGTTTATGTATTACTAGTATACAATATTTAATGTGTTTGAATAAAATATGTTCCATATTAACATGTGTTTTTTTTTCTCAAATTCAATATGGTTTGTCTGTGCTCGAGTCTGTTTTATGTGTGGTGATAGGCTTTTGGATTATTAAACCCGCTCTTCAACACAGTCGAGAGTATAATACAGTCTTTGCCTTGTCCGTGCATCCGTCCAAATCGTGTCCACAGCATGACTCGTACATACGAGTGGGTACATGTAGGGAGGGCGGTGTGTCGCACACCCAAAGTAGATCACAGCGGCTTATATCTTGAACTTCACTGATTGATATAGAGTCATACAACTTTGTATGTTGGTACGTTTAGGGAAGGCCGGGGTAACCCCGATGCCTCTGTTTTCAGTTACGTGTACATCTAGTGTTACTGGTGTTGACGTTTATATTGAAACGGGCGTGGTCGTAATACCTTTTACACCTCGTGTACATGGTCGACCATTCCAGTTCGTTACGTCAACTACTACTAGCATCATCATATAACTCTATATCACACTGTATTACTTCAATAAAGGTTTAAAATAACAAAACAAAAACATTAACTCTTATTATATTTGGCATAAATGTTGTTAGATTTTGTGTATGTTTGAGGGTAATTAAAGATTATATTATACGTATAATTTGTTTCATACAGAAATGTCTTTTTTTAGAAACAATGAAATCTGAACGACAAAATATTCCCATGGGCAAATGTATATATCTGCACAAGGCTGTGTCACCGTGCTTGCACCGATAATGCTATTTACAACATTGTTATGTCTAATGGAGTATTCTTTTATTATTATAATTAACATACATGTAGTTGCATCTTATTGCTTACAATATCAATGTATATATATCCAATGCGTTTCTGGGGAGACACAATTATTCTAATAGCTTAATGTGTACTTTTGCCTAAAATAATTTGTCTCGTTCCAAATTATTTAAAACAAAAGTCCAAGGACCGTTTTAAGCTACTACAAACGCTTTAGATATACATGATTATATTGATATTGTAAGCAATTAGATGTAGGAAAATGTTAACTTTAATATTATACAAAATGCTCCATTAGCTAGAAATATCTTACAAATAGCATGATCTGGGCAAGCACGGTGACACTGGTCCTAACACTAGGTATTGTGTAGCTAAAACACGCTAATTTAATCTATTAATTGGCATGTTTCAAATTAAAACAAATATAATTGTATTTAATTTACAGCAGAATGGAATAATTGTTGGAACTCATTTCCAGAACTGCAAAACGAGCACACCCATACTTATATACGTGTGAGGCATGCGCACCCGTTTGCTACGATTTCCTACGAGTCTTGTCAAAAATTATTTAGATGTAAACATTGTCAGCCAGACAAAGTTTATTTAATTATTATTATTTTTTACTAAAACAAACTTTTACTACAGTGTGTAACTGGAAATTATTTAATTAGCAGAAATATTTATGCACTTTTATATATACGTTCTATTCATATAGAACGGAATTAAAATGACCAGACAATACGTTTTAAGAGACATTTAATGTTCATTTTTATCTTTCCAAAGATCTATTTATGCAGTCCATAGTAATACATCGACAAAAAAACCGACATGATATGAATACAAAATCAAACAACTTGTCCAAATAATAATGATTTATATTCTAAAATTCCAATACAGGCATTGCGTCTACTGCCGCTGACAACCTTTCTTTTTCAATTCAAACCCATTTCACCTTTCAACTCAAATAATAGGACCACATTCACTCATATCTGCTGGAACTTGCCGATATTATCAAATTAGTTTTCTTCTTTCTGTTTTTGCATTCAATAGGCCAAGGCAAGAGTCAAAACCACGATACATCTTCCCATTATTTAATAAAGCATCGTCTGAGAAAATGATAAATGACAAAATGTAAATCCTGCCCCTTAGTCGTGTGTTGCACCAGATCTAACAAGCCATCTCCTGGACTGGCCCACTCGGACTGACTTCACTGACATACACTCCTAAAATACTTATTATTACACCATTCACATCTCAGATGTCGCTGTGATAGGATGGAAATGCAGTGCTGTTTAATGTGTAATATCGTATGATTGATTGCCTATTTGGTAGAATCTAAACACGTCATATAACATAACTACAATGATATACGAGCACTGCGTCCACTCGCAGAATCTGGTTATGGAAATGTGTCTATTTATTCCTTTTCTGTCCACGCCGGGTTTAGTAAATCAACTACAATTGTTGCTACGTTGTAAGATTATATAATGTTGAGTTCTATAAATATTGCCAAAACTCGTTAAGATTATGAGATTTCAATAAATCTCATCTCTTTCTTAAAGAGTCATTCCTCTATAATGAGTCATGATACTTTGCCACTCCACTGTGGAATCTAAACTCCAATTAACTACAGATAAAGAGACAATGCTTTAAAGTAAATCTTATTAAAGAACGATTTGTGGCAAAATAATAAGTTATTAAAAAATATAACGTACATCTTGATGGTAATAAATAAGTCATCAACAACAACATAAAGCCTGCTTGAAAATGTTTTTGATCATTGTAACATTAACATAAACAAGCAAATCGTGTTGAAAAGTGAACAGACAATGTAAATTTGTTATAAGACATAATTTTATTTTACGTCTTATTTTATTTTGTAAAATATATATATCCTGTTTTCGTATGTCCAATCTCATTTTTATTGTCATATCTCCTTTCATGCCAGTGTTCAAGGTGGGCAGGTCTGGTTTTAAGAATCACACAGCTAATTCATTATGTATTATTCTATATATCGCCTACACGCTCTATTTTGTCGTTTGTTATAAATATCCACCCTCGTGGCCCTTAAGACCCAGGTGTTGAAGTCCAAAATGTACTAATTGCCCAAGATGTCCCATTTTGGGCTTCAACACCCAGGGCCTCTAACCCCTGGACCAGCGACTGCGTTTAAAGGCAAACTTAAGACGTATGCGGCCGTGCTGTGAATCTAATGCTCTTTGTAACTACATGTACATGTATGTCTGGCTCGTGGACCATTTTCAAAATCAAAAATCAATATCTACTTACATCGTATTGCTTTCTATACCAATGTATGTGTATCTAATGCGTGTGTAGTAGTTTAATGTGGTACTTAGCCGTTTGTCTACAATAATTTAGCAAAAGAGTAGGTAAAAGTACACATTAAGCTATCATAATAATTTGGATGACCAGAAACATAATGGGATATAAATATAGTGATAATGTAAGCAATATTAATTAAAGAAACAAAACAAACTCCATTAGCCAGGAATATGTTACAAATATCGTTAGCAGCGTAAGCACGGTTGTATTCATCTTATAACGAGGTATTGTGCCTTCAAATAGCTAGACATTGAGACTACGTAATTCAATAGGCTGTATTTTTCAAAGTGCATGATTCGTCATCCCTGCACACCATGTAGTTTAGTCCTTCA
>JAULBR010004652.1:0-15000 GCA_032355825.1 Melanodrymia aurantiaca
CTCTCTCTCTCTCTCTCTCTCTCTCTCTCTCTCTCTCTCTCTCTCTCTCTCTCTCTCTCTCTCTCTCTCTCTCTCCAACGTGTACGAATTGTCATTATTGGCAGTATAGATGATGTCCTATAGCCGCTGATTGTTAATCAATGCTCTCCATGGATGTTTTTAAACACACGCATGATGCTCTCTCCAACGTGTAAGAAATAGAGGATATTAAATGCGTGTCCGTGACAGACGATGTTTACGACACGAGTGCCTAAATTATCATATTTCCCGAGCGAGAGCAATATAATTATTTAAGCACGAGTGTCGTAAACATCGTCTGTCATAGACAAGAATATAATATTCTGTTTATTACTGTACGTCTTGTTTGATTATTTGCAGGCGAGGATGTGTACAAGTATAACAGCCTGGACGACAGTGTGATGGAGGGATTCCCAAAGAAGATAGCAGACGTGTATGCGCCTAAACCCGGTCAGAACGAAAGCATACCAGATACCCTCGATACAGTCTTCTTAGACATGAGAGACAAGAACATCTATTTCTTTAAAAATGAATATGTAAGTATACTATAGCGTCCTATTAAAGAGGGATGGTCATAGGGTATCACACGGGTCTTTTTGAAATAGCTGTGTATTTGTTTCCCATATAACTATATGAATAATGTTTTCAAAATTTGTTATCGATTAATTTGGAGTTGTTAATCACAAATACATGTTCATGTTAAAGTAGCACAATAAGTGTATGTGAACTATGACCATCCCGATTTAATAGTTGTTGATATATCACATTCTGGACGCAAGGGCTGGACTTGGCCAGAACTCATGTCCATGACAGGCGTCTGCTATAATAACAACAGCTTGCTCTTAATGTAGACGTTAAACATCTTCACCTCACACCATTTGTCTGTAATTTTGACATTGTCAATACATATACCTGTGTACAACTTAAGCCCAAAACACATTGGTTCGCGTGTCCGTGTGTACGTATGCGTTATCCGTGTACGTTAAACTTGGGTCTGGACCCAATTTTGACGGACACGCTAACATACACGCAATGGAAATTACAGCGCGACATCATATTTATAGGGGCAGTTTCCCGACGTAGTCCCAAGATTGCAATGATGCCACGAGCAAATAGGACAATAAATGGCGTCTGACGCACACGTTAATTGTTTATTTACGTGTATAATGTGTTTTAAACAACGTATACACGCATAAAGCGTACGAATACACGCACACATACACGCGAACGAATGGGTTTCCAACTTTAGACAATAGTACATGTTATACACATGCACAACTATAATTGTATTATAAATAGCGCGCCTTGTGCCAGAAGAAACCCATGGTATGCTCGTTGTTGGATTAACGGGGTATATACCGCTATAAGATATCAAAAGTTCGTTTGCATGTCTCAAGTTTTGAGAGTGCAAGACGTAGCGCAGCGCAAGAGCATCCGTCTGAAGCTCAGTGGGTCGAAGGATTGATCCTCTTCATTGGACCCGTTGGGTTATTTCCTGTTTCTACCAGTGATCCACGACTGGTTTATCAAAGGCCGTTGTGTTTGCTATCCTGTCTGTTGGAAAGTGCCTATAAAAGATCTCTTGCTGTTAGTCAAAGAAGAGTAGCCTATGTGGCGGCAACGTGTTTCCTCTGTGACCAAGTGTCGATATAATCGTGCGTTTGACATCCAATAACCACTGTCTGGTAAATAATGAATGTGTTCCAGTGGTTTCGTTAAACAAACAAACGTTATCTTTGTCTCAAGATTTCAACACCTTTCCACCTGCTAAGTACACGATGACAGACGGCAGACGGTGCACCTGTGCAGCAGTAACAGTTTATCACGATATGATAAAATAAGCAACTTCAGAGGAGGATTTTGTTTCTTTTTCCAATTCTCGTTTCATTTGTCAGACGCATCAAGCATTAGCCTGCTAGAATTCCATAGATGTCTGGGCTCATTTCTATAATAACGTGCATACACGGTGTCAACAGACCGTTTGCTAATCATATCTTCCTCACGTAGTAGATCAAGCAGTGCTCCAACTGACTGCAAATTACTAGCACGTTTTGTATGCCAGTCATGGGTGTATCTTATATGTAGGGAATTACCTTGAGGTGTATAACCATGTTTACACTAATATTATTTGTAACTAGTGAGATGTGGTAGTACGTAGGGATTTCCTTGTAAGAAAATACCCTGGCTTTTTATTGAGAGGTGCCATCAAGAACGGGAACGGGAAACTAATATTATTTGTAACTAGTGTGATGTGGTAGTACGTAGGGATTTCCTTGTAAGAAAATACTCTGGCTTTTTATTGAGAGGTGCCATCAAGAACGGGAACGGGAAAAGCGTTTTATCGTTTCCATCAACCTCAAAAGGTTTTTTAGGTGACGCTCAGTATAAGATCGCGGTCTGAACGGGTCCAGGCCACTATACTCTCTCAGTCTGTGGAGGTGCCATCCGATATACATGTACCCGTATTTATAGTAATATTGTCAAGACGTGTGGGGTGTCAATACACAGATATATTATACATAGGGAAATATCTACCGTGTACGGTGTTTACAACAACACTGGTGACTAGTATTGGGTGCCAGTATACATTTTTATACTGATATTGATGATAAATAGATTAGTGTGCATGGGTTGCCAGTACATAAGGATCTTTCAGGTAGGGAAATACACTGTATACCTACACGTGTATAAGCGTGTTTGGTGTTTACAGTAATACTCGTAACTAGTATGGGGTGCCTCTACATCAGTGTCTTCCACGTAGAGAAATACCTACACGAGTATAACCGCGTTTAGAGTAATATGGGAAACTAGTGTGGGCTGCCAGTATAATAAGGTTCGTTCAACTTCAAGTAGGAAAATATCTACACGAATAAAAACCGTAAGTATGGTAATATCGGAAACTAGTGTGGAGTGCCAGTATATCTTTTTTTTTAATAATATATACGTTTCGTCCACGTAGGGAAAGATCTACCTGCAGGAGTATAACGTGTTTACAGTAGTATTGGCGCCTGTCATTAAGTATCGCCAATCAGGCGTGCAAGAATGTATACTTTGCGTGTGGCTTCACGCCTGCAGATTACCTTACGTAATTCTAGATCTATGATCACTGTCTGCGGCATTCATGGAACATATCCAACTTCTGCAGGCAATACCGGTACATGTTACTCGGTGCCGTTCGTTAGCTTTGCCATATTTAAAGAGAATCACTCACAATTTTGGCGCGAAAATCGGGTTCACCTGACTAAGGCATGAAGCTACTTACACGCAAATGGATTTGCGTATAAACAGAAGCGAAAACCTGTTTTTGTTTATCTACATAAGTGAATACATTTATTATATGATTTTATTACCTACGAGGTTCAGCATAAGGAGGTTCATATTTCTCGTTCATCCTCTTCGTTCGTTGCATTAGATTTGTGTAACGATTGGCTGTCATAAGAGTACATCTCTTTCTGATTGGCTGTCATCAGAGTATATTTCTTTCTGATTGGCGCATGGCTTGATTTCATAATGACCTCATTAGCTGTCAACCTGTGATAGCACTTTACTGTCGGAAATGAAACGTTGGTTTGTAAACAGGACAAGTCTACGGTAATAAACAGAATATTACATTCTTGTCCTTGACAGACGATGTTTACGACACATGTGCCTTATTGCTCTCGCTCGGGAAATATGATAATTTAGGTACTTGTGTCGTAAACATCGTCTGTCATGGACACGAATGTAATATCCTCTATATAAACATGAACAGAAATTTTTAAAAGTCATTATATTACGTAAAATTGCTCTGTCTACGACGTACGAATCGATCACCAAAACATGCACCTGAGTAGTTAAGAGCGTGTTCTAAGGTCACGCTATTGTCGGGAGATGCAGCAGAGTGGAAACGTCTGGCGCGAAACCTATATAATGACGTAACGTGCACGGTAATCTAACGTAAACGTAAGATCTCTTGGTTTAACGACACCATTGGAGCACATTGATTACTTAACCATCGGCTTTTTTTTATGTGAATCAATGAGTAACTTTGACATGTTCTACAGAAAAAATCCCTCCACTAACAAATGGGTTTCTCCATAACACATGTAACATAAAACGAAAGATCTACAATCTGTGTTCGTGTTCATGTAACATTTTTTGTTTGTATATTGTAGGTTTATGTGTACGATCCCAAGGAGCCAGAAGACACAAGAGGCTGTTGTGTGAGAAAGCGTCTAATAACTGAAGAATACCCTGCATCTGAAGGCGAGATTCCCCTTCCAGCAAACCTTGATGCTATTTACTACTCGTACAAGGACCGAGCCATGTTCTTCATTAAAGGCGAGGAGTATTGGGTGAATTCATTGTACCATCCTAAACAAAAAGTCGTGCAAAACGCTATCAAATATAAAGGCAAATGGTACGAAAAATGGTTTGACATTTGCGACGTTACAAAAATGAAGTGACAGCAAAGTGCAATGGTATGAAGTGCGCATGCGTGTGAAGTGTGCAGATGTACGGGTCCAACCGTTGGCGCCTCCGGTATGGAAAGGGAGTTTAAAAGGAAATCCTGCTCTATTGTCCAAAGAGGGCCAACCAGCTTGTATAGTGTGACGGTCTCGCGACTGCCTGTAGTATGTACATACTTCCGTGGCTTAGGGTCAAGGCTGTAGGCGAGATGAGGCGAGTCTACACAAGTTGCACGTGCTCTGGGGTGCAGGGAATGAGGTTACCACGATGAGAGCAAGATGCTTGAACAAAATGGAGTTGTCTTTCATATCAGCGGGCTGATATATAGAACTGTTTTGTGATATTGATGTTTGTGAAGTCTGCTCACGTCACGTGATATGATGGGGTGACTGAACGCCAGCTTTCGCTAGAACTATGCTTCAGACTTTTTAGCAGCAGATACTTTTTGGAAATAAGATGCTCATCTTATTTATAGGCCATTACCTGTTACATTAAATGTTTTCGTATCAACGTATGTGATTTCAGTACAAGGTGAACGCTTCGGTCGTGTTCAATACGTTCAGTAAACTGAATTCGGTTGGTGTGTTACGCTATTCGGTCGGTATGTTACGCTGGTATACAACGTAAAGCCACGTAGACTGTAACTGATCTTTGTTGTTTGTAATTTACAAATCACATTCCCCTTGGTTACCATTGGTTACCATTGTCACCAATGAAAACAGTTTCAATTGGTGAAGTTTATGAAACTTGAAATAACCACGCACTGATGGGAAACGAAAAAAAACAAACTATTAAATCGGACCTTTCGTGTGTTTGGTGGATGAAGGGAGTGTAGTCACGTGACAATTTTGTGTACTACGTCATAACTGGTGTTTGATCACGCGAGGCGTGAGTGGTGATAAAGTGAACTGGAGACAAATCAAGTTGTTATGTATGGTGACATTTTCCTTGCGCCATGTGACCAATAAACGCTGTGTACGTTATTGTCTTTTCTGCTGCCAAGGGCGGATCCAACGTTGTCGTTAGGGGATCAGTCCTCATCCTGAATAAATTTTAGTCCCCTTTAAATAGTGTAATTTTATTTTACCAAATTTTGAAAACACCGAAATTTTTTAAATTTCAAGATGACGTTTTTTGTTGGAATTAAAACCTGGTCCCATCCTTATATGTTTCCTGCACCGCCCCTGGCTGTAGTGACGTGCTATAACGCTTAACGTGCACGCTTATGCATTTATGATGACACTGCCTGTTCAATGCATTTGCAACAATTTAATAGTCAATATTGAAAAGTGTTTTATACATAATTGTTTAAGATGTGCGTCTTTTGTCTCAGTTATGTACAGTTATTGAGGTACATACACTATGTTGAGTTAATGTGTAGAAGATTCATTCGCTTGTTTTTCACATTAAATCGTTGTTTTCTTATTCAATACTTACGTGTTTGAATGCTTAATGTTGAAATATCATTTTGCAATATGTTAACATCTAAATGTAAAGGCATACTCACGAGTTTGAAGATGGATGCTACCGTAAGTTCTCACCTAATGCTATTTGTAACACTTTTCTGGATAATAGGGCATTTATTATTATAAAATTTAATATTTACTTACATTTTATTGCTTACAATATCGATATCATATACATCCTATGTGTTTCTGCTCATCCAAATTGTTATACATGTCGTAGCTTAATGTCTACTATTGCAATCATATTAAATTAAAATAGACAAATTGCCAGGAAACACGCCAAGCTACCACAAACGCATTGTATATACATTATATTGATGATGTAAGTAATAAAATTAAAGAAACAAAATGCTCGTTAGCCAAAATATATACCATTAGATGTGCACGTACGGTGGCATCCGTCTTAAAACTCGGGAATATGCCTTTAAATAATTTATTAATACATGTAAAATGTAATAGAATGTATAGACTTTCAATATGTTCATAACTGTCCGGTGCGGATCAAAGATTTGTAGACAATGGGTTTGGGGTGGGGTGGGTTGGCGGGGGCAAGCTGTAGTTACAGTTGTCATTTTGTAATGTTTACTGAGAAATTCATATAGAAATAAATATTTAAAAAATAAGAATTTAAAACTTGGGGACGGGGGGTTGGGGATGACTCTACCTAAATCCGCGCCTGATTGTTATGAGGGTTTGTCCTGACGGCAAAGTAAACATTAATAACTACAGCTGTGATTGGTATAAGAAGAAATTGTGTATATAAATATGTACGTTTATTATAGAATGTCTTTTTTACAAGTATACATTGGACGGCGTTATCTGGAGATATTTAGCTGAGTTAATGCGTTCAGTGTATCAGATGTAGGACAGTGCTATTTGTAATAAACAGACATCGACGCTATTAATATTATTAATGAGGTGCTTCACTGTCTAATGAACTATATATAGTAAGCTCGTAGACAAATATTTCTAATTTAGTAATAAGGGGCGTTCAACAATTACGGACCACAAAATTATACATTTTACCACCCCTTTCATCATATCAGTTTGTAACGCTAAAGCACCCCACCCACCCTCTTAAATTGCGTAAGGCTCGTGTCACACCATCTCCCCGTTTTCTTGATAGATATCAATAGCAATACCCCATGTGGGGGATCTAAAATTATTACCGTGATGTAAAAAGCAAGGCCTGGCCCCATGCTTATAAACAATTTAAACTAAAATCTAGACTTTAGACTTTAACTGGAAATCCAGACTTTAATAAAGACAAATTTGCTTTATTAAAGTCTGGAGTGTAGTCATGTGACCAAGCACAAACGGGTTTTTAATGGAGTTTTCGGTTTGGATTATTAATGGAGTTTTCGGTTTGTATTATTTCTATTTTTGTTCGGATTTAAATACTAGAGATATAATAGAACAAATTGGCATACATAGCTGCATTAACGTTTTGTTTTACAACGTTATTACATAATCCTTAATAAATGCCCCGTCCCACTACATACCCTTTTGTAAAGCATCGGATGAACACCCTCCACCCAAACCCCCTATAACTTATACGTAATTGTTGAACGGTTCTTACGTATTATGCAAGATGTATCCTTTGAAAATTGTTATAGTCGATGAAAAAAATGTCCAAGATGTAAAAAATATTTGCTTCAAGTTAAAAACATATATGTATGTGAACTTCATCGAGACTTATAACTTTGCATGATGGTGTGAGTGACGTAAATATAACTACTTCCGGTAAACTGGGTGTTTCGGGCTTTGCGGGTTACAAAGCAGAAGCGATCCCAAACATTGCGTTGTTCTACTCGCAGAACAGAAACACCAATGGTATGATGATGATGATGATGATGATGATGATGATGATGATGATGACGTCTTGTAATTTATACATTGTTATGTTTTTATAAATATTTTAATTTTGTTATGTGTACATTTGTGAATGTTATATTTATTACAGCATTTGTTGTACGTAGCATGTGTGCTCTGTCTTGCCATGCGTTTAATAAGAGCACTATTTGTGTAGGAATGGTCTCATCCTGGCATCGTCCTTAACAGCTATAACTATTGTTGACGGTTTCGTAGGCTTACCGTAAATACTTGATCACATCCCTGGTTTAGAATAGTACCCGGGTTTTTAATACAACCTGTCGTGTTCACTAAACAACTGTCTATCTCTTCATGTTCAGCACTCAAAACGGTTTATTCATGGTTTCGCGACTGGCCCCTTTTCCCCGCCGATCATGAGCGTTTTAAAACGTATTCCAAATATAGAGTATTCCACTGGGGTGGTGGTGGGGTTGGAGTGGGTAAGGGTTGGTTATGAAAAGAACAAACAACACTACCTTAAACAACCCTATATTATTTGCCTTTAAATTTACACTGTATTTGAAGTACACCGATGGGCATGACAAAAACCAGGTCTCTACTAGAACCCGGATCAGCCATATATCTAAAACAATTGAAACCCCCAAGTTGTAATCCAGTATTTACGGTACAGTGTGTTTTCGTTTATTAAGGGTTGGTAGTTCTGTTGGTTTGTAGTGATTGGCATGTTATTGTACTATTGGGGTGGGGTAAGGGAGAGTGTATTTTATGTCACTAAGGAGAGGCTGGTATTTTCTGTCACTATTAAGGGATCTCTATTTCCTATCACTGTCGCTAAGGCAGTTACGAATTTTTCAAAACAAAACTATATTTATTCATGGTTAAATTTAAAACATTTTTGTTAAACTTTCATGACAAATTGCTCCCACTCTACCCTCAGTAAGACGCAATCCAATACAGTTGTTATTTTGTTGTCTGTAAATGGGTGTACATTTTTGTCACTGTTTGGTATGCGCGTTATATTATTGTTTCTGAGGAGTGGGTATTTTCTATCGATATTGACGAATGGGTATATTCTATTACTGTTGAAGGATGAGTGTTTTATATTACTGTTAAGTGAAGATTATTTTAAATATCCATAGTTGGCTATTTTCATTTGCTTTGTTCTTGATCATCTTCACTTTATTGAATCCTATTATTTGATAGTTGTTTTCCCATCAATTCGATTTCTATAACACGCATCGTAGCGTGTTGATCTAGAAGTTCATTTTGTGAGAACACTGTTAACTCAAAGAGGTTTAACCTGATAATTATTATATCAAAATTAAGAGTCTTGTTGCTTTCATATGAAGATTAGTCATTTTCTTCCAGTCACATGACAATATCAACAGAACTGATCTGCTTTCGTTCAATAACCGTTCACACAACAAACGGAGAACTGGAAGTAAAAGCCAACTTCCCACACGCCTGTGTATATGGGGTGGCATCGAAGCGATTCGAATCGCTTCTCGATGATTGCAATCGCTTCGTAACAGTTATTGGTTTGACCAAAACTGAAAGTTCCTGAATTAACTGCACATCAAATTTAGGAATCGGAATCGGAATCGGAATCGGAATATAAATTTACGTACCTATATCCAATTAAGGTTCAAGCACACATCAAAGGGATTTACATTACTCTATATAGGCGCGAAAAGCACAACGCAGTGACGGTGAGTTGTACGCGACTAAAGGTTATGTGCGCAGAAGAGAAAACACTTTCCTTGTTTATCTCAATCATTGCATACATTTATTGTATGATTCCAAAAATCAAGATGTAATTATATTACGTCAAATTTCTTGTTACACGCCGTACAGAGTTCGAACAGACGTAAGAAGAGCATGAACGTTTGGCGCCAAAATGGGTGAATTTTAGCGGGGTTTTATTTTTTTTAAATTGGAGTTGAGTATATAACACAACAATGAGCACGAAATAAAACAGTTTATATATTATGAGTAGCTACAGTAATAGCTAACATGGACTAGTCATTTATTCCTGTAATTCAACAAACAGACATTATAATTAAGTCTATCAGACATTAGATCGATTAGCGCAGACGTGTTCACGTTACATGGTTGTTAGTTCACTTAATGGATTATGCCAGATTATGTGCGTTCACTGTATACATTAAAATAATTTTATATACCAGTAAGTTCACTGTACATTAAAATCAGTTCATCAACCAGTGGACCTTCATAGATATGTTCACTGTACATTAAAATCGGTTTATGTAGCAGTTGATATTCTTAGACATGTTCACAGTACATTAAAACCAGTTCATCTACCAGTGGACCTTCATAGATATGTTCACGGTACATTAAAATCGGCTGATGTAGCAGTTGATATTCTTAGACATGTTCACAGTACATTAAAACCAGTTCATCTATCAGTGGACATTCGTAAACTTGTTCACTGTACATTAAAATAATTTCGTTTAGCAGTGGATCATCTTAATTCATATGTGTACATGTAACAGTGTTTCATGTAACAGTGTTTCATGTTAAGTGTTTCATTTTAAGTGTTGCTCATTGGTTCATCAAAATCGGTTCATTTAACTGTTGTGCATGCTAGACTGTTGTTCACTGTACATTAAATCAGTTCATATAACAGTGATTCATGTTAGACGATGTTGTACGCTGTACATAATATTTATTTCATCTAACGTTGTTTCATACTAAAGTGTTGTTCATTGTACATTAAAATCAGTTCATCTAACCGTGGCTCATGCTAGTATGTTGTTCATTGTACATTAACCTTATTTATGACCAAATGTAGTCTTAATGCGCCCTCATTGATGTTTGTTCAAGTTTTCATTAAAGTTTCACTTTAAATCGTTCATTTTTTGTGGAAAAATAAAAACATGTTTGCCTAAATACACGTATTTGTGTTCACTTTATTTTATTAATTGTCGTTGTGGGTAGTTTTCATGTCAACAGTTACAACATAGGTTGATATTTTTCACACATAGCGACATCAGTGTTACGAGATATCTTGATATGTATCACAGTGAACGACTGCAATTTTACGAGATTGCATAATATGTAATATCACAATGAATGTTATGAAACACTTATCTTGATATTTATCAAAGCTACGAGGTATCTTGAAATTTATCACATTGAGTGATAGAAATGCTACGAGATACCTTGAAATTTATCACAGTGAGTGAGTGATAGAAATGCTACGAGGTATCTTGAAATTTATCACAGTGAGTGAAAGAAATGCTACGAGGTATCTTGAAATGTATCACAGTGAGTGATAGAAATGCTACAAGATATCTTGAAATTTATCGCATTGAGTGATAGAAATGCTAAGATAGTATCTTGAAATTCATCATAGTAAGAGATATCTGAATGTTGATCACTAACCGGGGCTTAAATGGTACCCGATGTAAAATGAACGAAAGTCCGGTAATAATCTAATATCGTAACAAAATGTGTTAAATAATAAAATGAAGCTTTACGGGATGAAACGGAGTCTTAGCGTTCATGTAAGAAAAAAAGCAATAAAACTGTTATCTGTGCAAGTCTGGTTTGACAGGCAGTCGATGCAGCAAGACTACGTAACCATGATAGACGTGCTTGAACCTTAATTGGATATAAGCAATGAAATAAGTTATAACTAATTTATTAAATATAGTCGGACCTCGTCAATAAGACATTTAAAAAAGGGGAGGATGGAAACTTTGTGTTTTAGTACATGTATCTTAAGTTTTTATGAATTTTGTAAAATACCTGCTGCTAAATAATAAAGATATCTTCTTATTGTGAGAGATATTAATTAAAAACTCCACCTAATTCCTGAAATAGTGAGGTAATCTCGCCAGATTGTCTCCCCTGGCGAGGTCACTTTAGTCTGGTAACGTTCCTGGGAAGTTGTGTGCTATACCGGTATACTGGTTTAGCCTTCACGTGTGGTTTGACACGTATGTCGGTACAATTGTATTTATTTTCTACTTGTAATAACAAAGAGAGTGATTATGGACTTGGTAAAGACGAAAATAATATGTAAGCGATGAACACGAACGATAAATCACGCTTATTCCGCCACATAAAACCGTGAATTCCAGCAATTTTGAGAGGAACATCTTTTTTTTTTACTCGACCGACTTACGTAAGAAATCACTTTAAGATGTGTGGTGCTTATTGATTTCGTTAATATGTATGTTCTTTGTTGGAATAAACTTACGATAAAACTAATTCTTTTTCCCGGATTTGCTAGTTATTCTATTATGGTGGAGGTTTTCTTTCTTTTCTACGGTCGTTAATTGAAAAGCGACATAGCGGGGTAGAAAACATTCTTTGATATACGTTATAATGCAATCATCCATCCATCATAAAAGAGCGGGGAGTAGCTCAACGAAAGAGAGTCCGCCTGAGCTTCGATAGGTCGATTGATCGATCCTCCTCAGTGGAACTGTTGGGTTAGTTTCCCGTTTCAACAAGTGACTGGTGAACAAAGGCCGTGGTGTGTGCTATCCTGTTTGGCAAAGTGCACATACAAGGTCTCTGGCTGTTATTCGAAAAGTAACGTATGTGGCAGCGGGTTTCCTCTGTGATATAACCGTGCGTTTGACATCCAATAACCTAGTGGTGTCGTTAAATAAACAAACTTTAACTGTTCTACCGGACTGGTACTGCTACTACGATTAAAAATCCCATGCCTCGGTTGGGATTCGAACCCAGTAACTATCAGCCTTAAATCCGATGCGTTAACTACTACAGCACGTATTTTCTTATATTGCGTCGTTAGACTTGGATAATCACGGTGAGTAGGATGTACGTATTAATACTTAGTACACGATTTATTGCAGTGGCCTTTTCGCTCGCTGTCTTTTCACTGTACTGCGTGCAAATAAATTGCAGCAATCTCAGAGTGGCGATTTGCTAAATTGCGACATTTGACCTGTTTATTCCACAAATATACACTTTGGGATTTCTTTATTTGTTGACCGAATCCGCTGAGTGTGTTCAATAGATAGACAGACAGACACAGTGAGCACACAGTGACTTAGGGATATAGAATGAGAGATACAGCATTACATGGTAGTTGGTGTGGTAGGATTGCTAAAGGAAATCTTCGTGCTGCCAGTCATAAAGTAGACCGCACACTTTTCATCTATTAGTCATGGATTCTGTAGTCCACCATTTTCCATCCGTCAGAAATCATGTAGTCAATTATCTCTGCGTCTGTCCGTCATCTTGTAGACTGCAATATTTGAATATGTCAGTCAGTATGCAGATTCACGTTTTTCCATCCGTCAGTAATAACATAATCAATATCTTCGTCTGTCCGTTATCTTGCAGACTGCAATCCCTTAATCTGTCGGTAATCATGTAGATATAAGACTACCGTTTCTCCATCCATCAGTATTCAATGATTTAATCCATGCATGATAATATATTCGTCTGTCGGATATCGTATACAAAGCAATCTTTTAATACAGACCCAATCGAATTTCTCCATCTGTCCGTCATATTGTAGACTGCAATCATCTCATCTACCAGTAAACCATCATCTCCCCGCCCGTCAGTAATCCTGTACTCAATGCTATGTTCGTCTATCCGTCACATTGTAGACTGCAGTCATCTCATCTACCAGTAAACCACCATCTCCCCGCCCGTCAGTAATCCTGTACTCAATGCTATGTTCGTCTGTCCGTCATATTGTAGACAGCAATCATCTCATCTACCAGTAAACCATTATCTCCCCGCCCGTCAGTAATCATGTACTCAATGCTATGTTCGTCTGTCCGCCATATTGTAGACAGCAATCATCTCATCTACCAGTAAACCATTATCTCCCCGCCCGTCGGTAATCATGTACTCAATGCTATATTCGTCTGTCTGTCATCTTGTAGAGATGTATAGACAGGACTTTTTTTCATTTGTCTGT
This sequence comes from Melanodrymia aurantiaca, assembly GCA_032355825.1. Classification (NCBI taxonomy): domain Eukaryota; kingdom Metazoa; phylum Mollusca; class Gastropoda; order Neomphalida; family Peltospiridae; genus Melanodrymia; species Melanodrymia aurantiaca. The sequence continues at coordinate 13,699 of JAULBR010004652.1, forward strand.
CATCTTGTAGCCTAGTAGGTTGTCTCATATACATTTTAAACCAGTGTATTCTTGTTGTCTCATATAAAATATGATATATATTCTGATTGTGTCATAAATTATAAAAAGTTAACCAGTGTATTGCCTCGAAATAGAGGTAAACCAGTGTATTCTAGTTGCCTCGTAATAAACGTAAACCAGTATATTCTAGTAGCATCGTAATAAACGTAAACCAGTGAATTCTAGTAGCATCGTAATAAACGTAAACCAGTGAATTCTAGTTGCCTCGTAATAAACGTAAACCAGTGAATTCTAGTTGCCTCGTAATAAATGTAAACCAGTGAATTCTAGTCATTTAATATCAAAATAGCTAAGAGCTAGACCGTTCGTCTGAAGTTCGAGAGGTCAAAGGATCGATCTTCCTCGATGGACTCATTGGTCTATTTTCAGTTCCGAACAGTGATCCACGAATAGTTTATAAAAAACGTGGTGTTGGCTATCCTGTCTTTGGGAACGTGGACATAAAAGAACAGTTGCTGTTAATCGGTAAGTGTATCCTGTGTGTCGACGTAACCGTGTGTTTGACATCCAATAGTCGCTGATTATTAGTCAATATGCACCAGTGGTGTCGTTAAAAACCCAATCCAAACGTTTCCGCTCCTCTACATCTCCAGACAATAGCGTGAACTTAAACATGTTTGAACTAATTAGCTACAGGTTTTATCGGCGTATTCTTACGATGTACAAAACGCAATTTTACGCAATAAAATTATATTTTTACATTTCTGTTGATGCTTAATAGATGTATGCAATATGTAGATAAACAAGGACAGTGCTTTCTGTTCTTTTATACGCAAATGGAGTTGTGTATCATAACCCACTGACCACATTGTCAGGTGATTGCACTTTTCGCGCTAAAGTGATTAGCAAGACTCTTTAAACAAACCAATTTTATCTTTATCGCTAAACATAGTTTATATTTTGTTACTGGTAGAGGCTGATTTGATTTTGATATGATTTGTCACTTGTGTCATCAACCTCTTACTGATAACGATTTCCTCATCATTCATATCGACGAAACTATTGATAATGACGTCATCACATAACCAATAATCCCCAAAATAGCTATATTTATTTCTTTACTTGAGTCGTAGATGTGTTTGTAATTGTATATTTAGCACACATTTCTATTTATTTCCTTTGTGTCTATATTCGTTCTAACATCAATGAACTTTCACGACATCAATGAACGTTGATTGCCGCAAACAACCGTCCTTGCCGACAGCTATACTCTGCGACATGAATGACTCTGGAGTGTGACAA
>JAULBR010004763.1:0-16215 GCA_032355825.1 Melanodrymia aurantiaca
TTGGCCTGTTGAAGCTGTGTACCAAATTTCATGCTTTTACCACAAAGTGCATGATTTTTCCACTATCCGCTGGACTATGTATAATACATGTAGGTTGTTTATAATTGGTGTATATTAAATATATGTAGTATCTAACGTTATTAATAAAAGTGATGCTGTTCTAGAACATGTTTGATGCATATCAGATTTTTGTTTATTACTCGAAAATACCATGTTTTCCATGAAACCAACAAAACAGTCTTAATTTTATAATTTTATGTATGTGTTCAATCTTGAGGTAAGTAGGCCTACACCAATCATTGATCAGGGCTTACCCTGTAGGCCCTACATGTAGGTGGCTAAATTAGCCAATGGCTACACAAATGGTAATTGGCTAACAATACTAGTATTTGCTATAAATTAGCCTAATTTTAAATATTTTACTGAAAAATAGGAACAAATTTGGAAAATTTCCTGCTTCAGCTGTCCATACATGTGCAAATGACTATTTTAGTTTATGTGGAAATGTGTCAAACATACATGTATATATATATACTTAGTGTTAAGTTTTTCACAACTTATTTTATTGCTGGAATTACATTTTAATCCTTCCAAGTTGGTTTATGGTAAAGGGAAAAAAAACGTTAAATCGTTTTAGTGGTTTATTACAGTACTGTTTGTTAATTTTCATTGACTTAATTATATTGTTAATTTGCATTTACTTAATTATATGATCACTCCTTTGTCTAAATGGTTAATGGAATAAACTGTTTAATAGCATGTATTTTCATGCACCAAGACTATCCAAATAAGAGGAATCTATTGTATAATAAGGAAGTGTGAAGTGCTAGCTGTTTTGTCTGGTCGCTTATTTGGCTGCTACTTGCAGGTTTTGTTTCCAGACTGTCACAATTATCATTTGACACCTTATATCCATTAATTAAATGTGTTAGCATGCCATAAAACAAAATTTTCTTTGAGTGTGCTGAATGTGGAAATATATATAATTATATATAATAATCAGATAAAAAAAGTTATACATTGTACTTATGTACTAAATTCAATTTAGAACCCGAAAATATTTACGGTCCATCCTGTAAATGGGTACAGCATTCTTGGTTTCATTACAAATAGGCATAGCAGTGGCCTTATATATAAGCAATATCTGTTCGATCTATGCATCAATTATTGACGTTAAAGATACATGTAGATGTTGCATTGGAAATAAAGAATGGAAGTCCTATACAGTTGTAGTTTCATTTGTTGAATAAAAAGGACAATGGGCTAGAACTTGTTACACAATAAACTATTTTATCAACAGATACTGTTTGAGTTGTTCTTTTTTGTATTTTGAATTATAAAAAAGTTTAGAACCTTCTTTGGATTTAGTATGTTTTCTTTTTGTAACTCAATTTTGTATCCCTTAAAACCACTCCCACTGTAAACAAGGTTAGCTTCTTTTAGAGCTATCTCCTCTACAATCAATTTGGACCTTTTACTTTGTCCCAGGTGTGTTTTTCAATAGTTTCACAGTACATGTACACACTTGTAGTGAATACACTGTATCAGCAAACAAATCACAAACGAAAACAAATTTTCTAATAGTAAAAATATCTTTATCGAATAAAATAACTTTTACAATCCTTGTGAAGAAAACGCATACAAGCTTTTAAATAAATGCATATTATAATAGTCACTGTAACAAGTTATAATAATTTGAACTGTACAATGGTTCACAAGAATTGCCTAAAATAGTAATTGGTTAAAAATTATTTAATGCCAAGGTTGTTTTTCAATACAATTCCAGGTTTGTTCAGTGTAAGGATATTATTGTTTATAAATTGACTTGGAACACAGGAACACATGAACAGAAAAAATTTGAACACTGAACTTATTGAAAAATATATAAAAATGAGAAAGTTCACAAGTATGGAAAATCATGTGTGTACTATGAAAATTAACTGTTTGTCACTGTAATTTTGTCCACATTATAGTACATGTAATATTAGCTTTAAAGTTAGTAAGTTTTTGATATAACTTATGCTGCCTGACTGCTGATAAATGGATTTTTTTTATCTTTTTCAATATTTTGTGCAAAATTGAAAGGCAAACATTCTGATGACAGTTTCTGAATGCAGTTGATTTACCCAAGCAATTTATTAATCTGAAGTTTAATTAAATGAGATTTCAAGTATTCTCATACAATCAAATAGCGCACTACTAAAAGAAAATTGCTTTTGCACATTCTTTGCTATTCGATGAGGATAACATTTCAATATTTGGCGATTCAATACAGACTGAAGATTTGTTGTTTGACGACAATCTGACAATTTTTATCCAACACATTGTTATACAGTTTATTGTCACGTTATAAAGAAACCTTCACATTTGTATTTACATAAATATAACTTATAATAATGTATAAGTTTAATTGAGAAATCCTTCAAATTAGTAATATAAAAGTGTGTACAAACACCCATCTTAAAAAATGGCTGCCGCTTGTAAGGATAATGTACATCATGGACTGACTGATCAGTATAGGATTAAATTATATATTATAAAAAATATAATTATGGGTATGCTGTTATGCATTGTATTTGATGTTAACAATAGTTTAACCTGTGTCAGGAGCTGGGTGAACTTTAACCAGAATTGGGTTGATTCACGTGACAAAAAATACAGTGTACCATTTAGCAAAGAGTTACATGTAACTTTTGTTGTGTGAATGATCCCCTTGTGGAAAAGTATTTTAATGTGAATTCATACAATTATGTTGTAACACAATTGTAGAACCCGACCTTTCAACTTGAAGCTGGCCAATAAGTGAGATTTTTGTGAGATGTAAAATTTATACACAGCGAAAACTTAGTCATGTGCATATTTCTATGGAGTCCGGTGGAATTTTCCTAAGCAATTTTTAATATTACATATTGCATTTTATACACTTTAAAGCAGTTATAAAGAGTTCCTTAGTACATGTTTTTTTATAATAATATTATTATACAATAAAATTGTGAGATAACTGTATATAAGCATGAAAATAACCTTTTTTATATCAATTATCAGTACATGTATTTTGAAACTCGAAAATTTAATGGTGCAAGATATTTAGATGTGCATTAGTGTGAGAATTGGAAGCTACATGCATGATGAGTCTTGTGCCCGATGTGTGAGAGTTGAGGTCTGTTGAATCAGATGATGTACTTTACATCATCATCATTGCAAATAAGTGAAAACAACAAACTATGAACAAGTAGTATGGTACCAGTAATGTCGATGTCAATTAATTATAATTTTAAACACAAAATTCATGTATTATGTGTTATTTTATACATTATATCTACCACAGACAATACTCTACCAGTTTACTTCACAACTACATGTATTGCATCATTCATAATCAGCACGTGTACTTCTAATAACAAAGCTCAGTTCTATCAATCATATCAACACTTTACTTCTGATATTTTAAAACTCAATTATATCAATCATATCAACACTTTACTTCTGATAGTTTAAAACTAATCATATCAATTATATCAACACTTTACTTATACTTTAAAACATATCAATCATATCAACACTTTACTTCTGATAGTTTAAAACTAATCATATCAAACAGAACTACTTCTGATAATTTAAAACTCTAATCATATCAATATTATCAATAATTTACATTGTACTTCTGATAATTTAACACACTAACTTGGAACAAAAAATCTAGTTAAATCAATCATAATATAGGCACTTCTAATACTTTAAAACTATTACATCAATTATATACTAGTAATCAGTTTATTTCTGATAATTTAGAAATGAGATATCAATATCGACACTTTACTACTGATAACATAAAACTCAGTTAAATATTAATCATATCAGCACTTTACTTCAGATGACAACAAAAACCACCTTATATGTATACATAAGAAAAATAACAGACCCGGAAATAATCTTCTATATCACAAAGTATTGATCATTTTGTCACAATAAAAAAAACATTGCATCATGTTATATGCTAAAATTACACTGTCTTGTAACAAGAATTTGAATGCATATTATCACAAACTATTCTGATATGGCTTGCTGACTCTAAAAAGGCATATACTGATTTTAATAGTAAACTAAAGAACTGTGCCACTCTCATCCGGATATGAAGTTCAGCACGATATGTTTTAGTATAAAAATCTTAAATTCTTGTTCACTTCAAATATACATTGTGTAAGGTTGAGTCTTCTATGTTCTCACTGTGGTTTGCATATATACAGAGAATATCTACGGTTTGTGAGTAATCGCCTCCATAGCACAGTGGTTAATGGTTTGAGCTTTAAGACTGGTAGGTACTGGATTCTAATCCCATTTGTGGCATATGGAATTTTTAACCCCAGTACCGACCCCAACCCAAAGTGAGTGCTACGCAAGGCTCAACCAGTGTCCACAACTGGTTTAACAAAGACCATGGTATGTACTGTCCTGTCTGTGGGAAAGTGTATATAAAGGCTCAACCAGTGTCCACAACTGGTTTAACAAAGGCCATGGTATGTACATGTACTGTCCTGTCTGTATGGAAAGTGCATATTAAAAATCCCTTGCTACTTAACAAATATGAGTAGCAGGTTTTCTCTATCATACCAACACTAACTTCTGTCCTGAACAGGCAGCCAAGGCAGCTGGACTGTGTGACCATGACAGACGTGCTTGAACCTTAATTGGGTATAAGCATTTAAATAACATAACTAACTAACTGTTTGTGAGTCAATACGGGAAATATTTCATGATGAAAAATTTATAGTTTGTATGGCACAGCCACGAGTGAAAAATATAATATTTTTTTAACCTTTGAAAAACAAAAAAAGACATATTTCCCATCTCCATTCAAAAAGTATAGATCTGTTTATTCTGTGCACGAATTGCACCTTTATATTATATTAAACTTAGAACAAATCTGATTGTGACTCACAATAAAACATCTTTGCATTTTCTGCATAGTAACTATTGTCACTATCATTACATATACATGTACATGTATTTTCTTTTTTTTTATATTAATAATTGACAAATAAAATTATGATAATTATATAATATAATCACCAAATCCTCTATAATTATATTTGATTATTTATAAACAATAACAGAGGCAGATGAGGTAAACACAAAATTAATGAAAGGTGCGTAACCCTTAAACAAATTGTACATGTAGCATATAATTATGTAATTGAATGTTATTTTCACTTGCTGAAAATATTAATCGTTATCTTCACGGGGTGAAGATGAAGATACCAATTGCCTCTTACTGCTAATTTACACTTTTTATACACAAGAATGTAATAGATGCTAATAAAGTTGTCTTAACAACATATCTCATTGGGTGACACAGTATCATGGTATATTTGGCCTCCTATAGACATGCAACATACAATCAAATCTTCAATCTAAAATTACATTACATTCTCCTATCAACTCATAGGAGTTGAAACAAAGTCATAATATTGTAGCTGTTAATATACCAAATACATGTATTAGAAAGTAATGTATATTCAAGCAATATTGTAAAATAAAATGTATTTGGTTAATATTTTATTAGTTACTTTTTTCTACGGATTTCGTAAGGCACAATCACCATCCACCTTGAGCATTAATTAGAATAATTGGATTGTCATTTGACATTTGATGAGAGTGAAAATATCAAGTATAGCAACACTATTTTTGCTCTCTGTGCAATATGCAAGAGAATTCTTATAGGAATCCAATGATCGCATTTTTACGAGATCACATTGATGATGTTTAAAATTAGATAGTTTTCTCCATAGAGTGGATTGAAATATACTCTAAAATGGGTAATATCCACGGCTGTAAATTTTCGTGATTTCGAAAAAGTATCAACTCGCGATGGGTAATTTTCGCATTTCAAGAACACTATTGGTTATCATTGCTAGTAATTATTCGCGTAATTGTAATTTTCTCAAAAATTACAGACAGCACGAATAATACCCATTTTATAGTAAGTTAAGCAGAATAAATAAATATATAATAACTTTTTTAATTTCTGGAAGGGTATAGTTTTGGGACTGTTCCATTATGAGAAATGATTCCATTATAAGGATTGCTAAACCGGTAACACTAAAATTAACCCTGTTTCGACGACATCCATCAACTAGAGGATCACTGGTCATGATTCTCTTCACACATACATTTACTTTCCAGATTGCACGACTTGTAGGTGATGGCATCCTATATATCGCATGGTAGAACCAATATGCAAGTTACTCTTGCCCAAATTATAGGTCAAAGTGACATACATCAAATTGAAATCATGTTTAGAAACAGAAAATGACAGAAAACTTTTTAAAGACATTTGGAAGACTGGACAGATCCTATCTGTATATACATAACTACATAGCTCCTATCTGTATATATACATTGTTGTACAACAAAAACAAAGGAATTCATTTGATAAAAATGTTTAAAAAAGATTCAAATCGATAGCTCAACAGGGCACCCAAAATGTTGGCACTAAAATACATTGTAAATAATAATTATATTCTTAATATACAGCATGTTAGAGAGATCTAAGCTCTGTGCAATTCTTACAATTATTCCATTCCATATAATATGTTTGCATTTTCAATGTACATGTATGAACAAAGCACCATAAGTTTGCATATTTTCACAAGATAAGCTGTCTGTACTTTACAGTCGTTGCTTTTAATGCTTATGGCTACAACAAAATTAAAGCAAAGCAAGAATTCTGTACAAAAATCAATCGTCAGTTCTTAGGTTGCCGCATTACATTATCATTGCATGATTTTATGCATAACAGAACAATTGGAACACAAGACAAAAACAGGAAAAAAGTCTGTTTTTAAAGCATAGAGGAGATTCATTGTTAACAATACTCAGTATATTGTTTAACCAGATGCTACTAACATCATTAAAGAGACACATGGTTCACAGAAGAAACCAACTGCCACATACACATTTTTATTATTTCCTCATGGTTCACTGCTTAATATGGGTTTGACTGGCAAGTGACTTATGCTGGAATGTGCTATCGATCAAATTAAAAATCTTTATCACAAACCAATATTGAAATACATGTAGCTAAATATGATTTTCAACTGTCACTTTAAAATGCAAATATAAAGTGTAAAACTTTCACAGAACACTTTCGTCTTACACCACAGTTAGTGGGTCGACTTTTCATGTCATGACTGCTGATCAGTGGATCGATGGTTGCTATTGGTTGTTGCCATCACTAGATTTGTACCAGCAACTCTGCAACTAGCACAAGTTGATTTTAATAGAAGGATGTAAATATGTCATGCTGGTGGTATTATCAGAATAAATTGCATTTTAAGAATATAAAACAGATTTTAGAGGCAATGTAAGAAATAGAATACAACACGCATGCTCGTTAGAGATAGTTTTCCTCAAAAACTTGTGTTCCAGGCATATTCAGGGTTCGAAATACAAACAATTTCAAGGTATCCATGTTGGATACTAGCATTTAAAATTTGGTATCCAAACTCACTATATGGTATCCAAATTTATAAACAACAAAAAAACTACATGCCAAATTGCGTCCGTTGTGATTTTATTTGTAGGCAAGCATGTCTGTTGGTGAGTGAACATTATTAGTGATATTTTCATGACGGCGATCTGCATGATTTCTGATATTAAAATCAGCCGAGAGGTTTTGAATTCTATCATGGGTACACAGCTACGATGTATAAGTTCCTGAAATGTTACGTTTGCCACTATAGTCAAGTAAATTCTGTAAACATACAAAATAATATATTTATTCTTTTTAAAAAGTGATATCCCAATGGGATAACGGTTTTTGGAATCTGGTATCCAAATTTAAAAAGTGGTATCCCCGGGATACGGTACCACCTATTTCGAACCCTGATATTTAACTCACTTTCGCTCATTAGATAAACTTGGAAACCACTTGTGAGATAAACCATCTCAAACAAGCATTTATGTACTATTCTCTATATCATTTAATATGTATAAACATCATTTTCATGAATATATAAGTTAGCACTGTCACGTTAAACAAAATACAAATTGACAAACATATTTTACCAAATTTCAAAATTATAAAATTTGTATTGAATTAACAATGTAACACCTAAACATTTAAATTTTTTCCTAGAAATATTTACATCAATTACTTAATGGATTCCATAACTATGACAAGTAACCACAGACAAATCTTCAAGTGGTTGGAATGAGAAGAGACAACTAAAAAAAACGAACGACAAAAAAAGAACATGACGTTCCCACGACTTCATCCAAGGAACACACAACATGTAAGAAAAATTAAAAGTAATTTCACACAAAAAATAATTGTCAATGACCAACGGCTAAGGAGATTTTAAACATCGTACAAGGCAGAATAGAAATAATCCATTGGCTGGTTTTGCTGTTTTCAGAGAATGGACGCTGTATACACTGGAAACGTTGTCACCTCTACAAAGTTTGAACATGTCATCTATATGATAGACAGATATTAGCACCTGTTTGAAGTTCTCAATTCTTGAACAGATGCTTGTCAAAATTATTTACCAATGTTAACAAGGGCATAGCCATCATTTTCAACAAATAATGATTTAGGAATCATTCCTTCTTCTTCTTCTTCTTCTGGAATTCAATTTTCCACTCAACATTGGGATTACAGAAATGTGCGTATCAGCATATAACTTATGAATAGGAGGGATGTAGATTGCACTGTTGGATGAAATGGGTTAGCTCAATCTATAGAAAATGTAGAATGAAATGGGTTAGTTCAATCTATATATTTTAAGGGACGGGAGGAACATGGGTATAGCTCAATCTATAGAAAGTGCAGGATGAAATGGGTTAGCTCAATTTATAGCAACTGTAGGATAAATTGGGTCAGCTCAATCTATAGTAACTGCTGGATGAAATGGGTTAGCTCAATCTATAGAAAGTGAAGGATAAATTGACTTAGCTCAATCTATAGAAAGTGTCAGAAGAAATGGGTCAGCTCACTCTGTAGTAACTGCTGGATCAAATAGATTAGCTCAATCTACATGTATAGTAACTGCTAGATAAAATGGGCTAGTTGAATCTATATATTTTAAGGGATGGGTGGAAATGGGTATAGCTCAATCTATAGCAACTGCTACATAAAATATGGGTTTGATCAGCTAACAGGTGTGAAAGAGTAACTTATAGATGGAAGGGGTGTGTAAAAACACAGTTTATGGTAACTTCTGGATGAAATAGTTTAACTCAATCTATAGAAATTCACGGTTAAAATACAATCGGTTCACAAATATGGCTTATTTTTCTTCTTCCAAAACTTGATGTAATCTTTCATCTTTCAAATGGAAATCAAACCAATATTGATGAATTACTTTCCAAAACATTATCACGTCTGATATTGGATAATAAAGCATTTAAAGATCATTCCCCGACAACCATGCACTGAGCCAACAGTCTTCTCACCTTCATTTTGTTGTACAAAGGTAATGCCATGTATCTCAACATAAAATGAGAGATAAAAATTTTTATAAATCACATAGATGGAAGCCTTAAAGACCATGCAAAGCCTAGTTTTATCATCGTGACTAAATCGAAAGACTAAATCCTGTCCAAGTGTCTTTAAAAAAAACCTACTAGATTCACCAGCTCTGTTAGTCGAGCGTTACGAAGATTTCGGTTTAGCGACAACTTTTCTCAATATTTTCGAAAAGATTGGCTTCTTTTTAACTTTACGACTCTTTTGTCCATCGAGATCATTGCTGTCGGTCGATTCTTTACTCAGTGAACTATCCTTGAGTAAATTCTTCAAGCCGGACGTTGAGACACTGCGCCGGTTGTCAAACGTTGACGTAGTACTGCTGCACTCGGACGACGATGACGTCAAATTCATCTTGTGGAAAGAGGCGGAACACGGGATGGATGGAATGTGTTTGTCATCGTCCACCAGTTTGAGGTGCAGACCGTCACGAGGATTTCTAGAAACTGAAGAGACAGGTGTGGACACGTCATTGGATGAAGTCAGAGCAGTGGATGTTAGAATGTCATTCACGGTTAAGGGTGGAGTGGGAGTGCTGAAAAAATAGACAGGATGAGAATTACAAAGACATTTCTACAATTATAGTGAGTTAGTTAGCTATAACGTATTGACATCCTTATATGAAATTAAGCTTCAAGAATGTCTGCCATGGTCATGCAGTCCAGCTGCCCCAACTGCCTGTCCAGGACAGAAGTTAGTATTAATATAATAGAGGAAACCCGCTACTCTTGATAAATAGCAAGGGATCTTTTATATGCACTTTCCCACAGACAGGACTGTACATACCACAGCCTTTGCTAAATCAGATGTTGGATGTCAAACGCACGGTTATATCGACACTTGGTCATATAGGAAACCTGCTGTCACCTTTTATGTGCACTTCCCAGACAGGAGAGCACACACCAAAGCCTTTGATAGACTAGTCATGCATCACTGGTTGGAACGGTACATAACCCATCATGCCACAGGCTGATGCTTTACCGCTGGACTACGCCCCGCTCACCCCATAATTTAAAGTATATCACCTGTCCCCTAAGTGGAACATGACACCATTTCCTGTGCTGGGTGTGTCTGTTGTTCTTGAGAGTGCCTTAAAGTTGCTAGTCAGTGAAAGTGATGGTGTACTGCCGGAGTTAGGACTGTCAAGTTGATGAAGCACAGACTTACTGGCAACTGCTTTTGGCATGTAGTCTGAAATAGAAAAATAGAAACATGTTAGTACATGTACTTATTATAGTACATAGGTAAGAGAAAAAAAGGTTTGTTAACGGTTTCCCACCGACTGTAAACATTTATCTAAAAGTTTTTTTTAAACATTTTGCAATGATAGAATGAATACTGTAAACAAGAAGAAAAAGATAATACCAACCTACTGACGCTATTTTTGTTTACCATGAAACCGTAAACAAACCTATTTTTCCAAGCCTAATAAATCTGTACTTAGTTTTTCTCTAACACAGAGTTCAAATTCTAAACAAAGCTATTGTCTTCATATTTACAGTAATAAATATTAGGATAAAAACGTCGCTACATGTATTTAGGGACCGTGTATAAATATCAACGTGCTTCACAATATGAACAAACATAGGAAGGTGGAGAGAGGGTATAAGCCAAGTTGGAATTGTTCATTTTTATTTAATTGCTGTTAAAAATTATCCTAATCAAACAGAATGATATTGATAATGAATGATAAAAAGAGTACCACACAAAGCTCAATATGTTACAGTAGTTGTCTAATACATTATTATACAAACCCAAAGGGAATGGAGGGATATCTTCATCGGCATCATCAACTGCGAAGTTGTGTGATAAAGAAGGCACTACATTTAAATTGCTTGGACCTGCAAACAACAGAATATGCACATATTACTAACAAGCGATCCTTGCTGTTATTTGAGACCATGTGTCAACATAACCATATATTTGATATCCAACAGCTGCTGATTGTTAATCACTTATCATTTTGTCGTGAAAAGTGAGATCACATGACGATAATTTAAAGCATGCTGTACAAGACTAATCTTTATGTATTTATCTACATAATGGCACACATTTATTATATGATTCTAAACATTAACAGAAACATCAAAATTGCTTGTTATACATTGTACGTACACGTATACCACTCCAAATCATGGAAGTGAATAATTCGAACACGTCTAAGGTCACCGCTATTGTCTGCAGGTGCAAGAGAGTTGAAGTGTATGGTGCCAAAATTGGTGAATGCATGGTGATCTTTAAACTACAACGAATGTGCAAAATACTGTAGTAATTGTAATGTTACCATGACTGTCTTTACACAGTAACTGGCGGAGAGAAGTGAACCCCGGATTACTCATGATAGGGAAGTTGCATAAGTTCTCGATGGCATGCCAACGATGAAGTCGCTCTTGTAGGTCTATCTTTACCTCCTCTAGAGCCGAACTAAAGACAAAACACACACAATTAGATAACGTCTGAAAAAACACATCAGTATCTAAAATTTTATACAAATAGTAAATAAAATGTTATCCTAATTTATATCCAGCCATTTTCTCCAATAAATTCAGTCATCATTTAAATAAATCTTATTACATAACAATGGTCAAGAAATGCTTCAATTCTGCTTGTCAATGTTCTACTTGGTTTCTATATATAAACACCTCATATTGTATGATGTGCATGTACAAAGCTTATCGTTTGATATGCAACTCATATAGCCACTTTCAATAGAATATATAGTTGTAACGGTTCATTTTATTTGTTTAAACTGTTATTTTGGGTTTGTACTACATTTATGCCCGTTAGAGACTGTTTATCTCACAACTCGTGTTTTCAATACATAACTAACTTGTCTCATTATAAATAAATTTAGAAACCATTTGTTAGATAAACGATGTCTAATGTGCATTCATGTTACATCCTCTATATACATTTAATACAATAATTAAGATGTTAATAAATAACCAGTGACATTTGACACAAAAAAATTATTGTCTTGCATGCACACTTAATATTACAGTATTATGCTTATTGTGAATGGTCAGTGACATGAAGAGTATTTAAAATCTTCGTACGGAAGTCAGTTTTAAAGACAAATTTATTCCAGTGCACATGTATGTGTAATGGTGTGGAAATGGAGCAGTACGAATGCATAAACACTTTTAGAGTAATAAAGACGTTTTTCAAACTGACAGATCTATACATGTTTCAGACTGACAACAAACCATTTCAGACCAATAAAGATGTGTTTCAGACTAACAATGATGTTTCAGACTAACAGAAATGTGTTTTAGACTGACAAAGATGTGTTTCACTTTCAGACTAATAAACACTTAAATTGTTTCAGACTTACCAAGATGTTTTTCAGACTGACAAACATGTGCTTCATATTAACAAATATGTGTTTGAGACTAAAACTACATTTTTAGACTGATAAGTATGTGTTAGACTAATAAATATATGTTTCAAACTAACTAATACATTTTCAGACTGATTTATAAATATGTTTTCAGACTGATAAACATTGGCTTAGACTAACAACGATGTGTTTCAGACTAGCAGACATATTTCAGACAGTCGGAAGGATATTGAGAGAGAGTGACTAAGGCTGGCAAGGAGGTACATGTAAAGAGGAAGGGAGTACTGTAATGTCCAAGCAAACATCTATGGACACTCACCGAGCATGCAGTATCCACTTGTCAACTTCATCTAACGAGTTACTGTGAGCCATTCTCAACGATCCAAAGAATGCACGGTTTCTCTTCCTAATCTTATCACACTGAAAACAACAGAGACATGCAGCAGGTTAGGATGGTTAGATTCACTCACGTGCATGCTGCAGACATTACGCGCTACACACATTCATAGTTCTGTAGATTATAGATGTACACATAATAATACGGACACAAAACAAAGAGTGATATAGCCATACGTTTTATTAGTATTAATACATGTTAAACAATACATGTACATCTGCCTTTTTAGGCAAATAAAAGGTCTGTTTACTGTTTTAAGGTGAAAAAAATAGGGCTGGTAACTCGGTATTAAAATGTTTCTTCTGTTTTCTTCAGTATTCTATCATTTGTAAATGTTTTAAAAAAAAATTCTTTTGGGAATAAAAAGTTAAGAAAAAAAGTCTTTTTTTCTTCTCTTTAGATCTTCTCCTAAAGTTACGTCTGAAATAGTAACAAAAACAAAAGTTCTGTTCATTTAGGATAAAACATAGTAATTATCCGAGTTTATACATCTTAAAATATAATAGTTTGATGTATATTATATGGAATTGTATCAAATCTGTTTTACAATTCATCATCATGAAAATATTTATGGATTTGTCAAATACTTTGGTTAGTCTACATAGATGTATAACAGAACAGGCACAATTTTATACTTTTGGCATCAACACAAAACAGGATTTCTGTAAAAATTGCTTACAAGAAAAGTAGTTTGTAATCTTTTGAAAGTTATTAAAACAAATGACCCTTTACTTTCTATAAGATCTACTGGATAATATAATGATCAAATGAATAATTATTCATGATGGCAAATTTCATGAATTATCTCCCTTGTAAAAACACGATCACAGTAAAATAGATGCATTTTTATCACGGTTTGTAAGTTCAGTTCATCAAAGTAGCTGAGAATAATGTTTGTGATTACTATAAATAACATGCTAATATAATGACATTTTCATTACAGCTTTTTGATATATGAGCACATTTATGCAATATTCAAAACATTTACAGTCAGTATTTAGTTATTGGATACAGCAATCAACAAATATTTTGCTTCAAGTTAAATTTCTTTCTTTTTAAATTAATTTTATAATTGCATTATTAAGCTTATACATGTAGATTTATGAAACCAAGAATTAAATATGTAATCAAGAAGTGAATCAGTTTTTAAAAGGAAACCAACCACATTTAATATCAATTATCAAACGATTAAGTACTGCAAACACAACACGAAGTACATTATCAAACAATTACTACAAACACAACATGAAGAATAACAACACAAATGAACACAACACTAGAATGACGTACACTAAATATCATGCAGTGATCTCAATCTTATCATACATCAGCAGTCATAGGTACATGTACATGTCATAGTACAAAATGTAGATCATAGTGACCTACTTTTGGTGTGCTCCACTCACAAAGTTTGATTGCCCTATATCAATTAGTGTAGGAGACATGCTGTGTTAACATAAATTTCATCTATGGAGGTCAAGATATCTACACCCAACTGTGGCAATCGGCAATGCCGCAGAGATTTCCATGGACTTTTCGATTTTCAACAGCATTTTGTTTTGCCGTGGAAAAGAGTTTTGTTTTTTTAATTATTGATCTTATTTTTTTTTCTTTCTTCGGAATTGTTATTACCCCAAATTAAGTTTCATACATATGTTTTCCTTGAATCATTGGGTTTCTAGTACACATACAAATGTATTTTAAAATGTTACCAGCAAAATTGCCGTGAAAAATATTTTTCCACAGCATTTTGTTTGCTGTGGACCTTTTCTTAATTGGAAGGGTTGCATTCATTTACTGTTAGATGCAAACACCGGTCACAGTTCATTTTGTCTCAGTAGCCAAACGATCGGCCTACTGAATGCAAGGCTGGTGTAACTTGCTAGATTAACTAAACAAATTACTTTTTTTTTAAATTCTTTCTTTTACTAGCCATTATTAAAAATTTAATAACCCGGGTCGAAAATTCATTAGTCAGGCTAGTTGGGCTACCATATTCTAGAAGCCCAGCATTTAATCAACATTTGAACAAAATTCTAAATGATAAAATGCATTTAAAATAAATGATTGTGCACATGGTTTAATCCAGAAATGTGTCTAAACGAGATCGACTATACCACATTAGTTTGTAACACTACATGTAGACGGACTGTCTAATATGGTATTTTATCAACTGTAATTCAAGCATGACAACATAACGCAGATGCCTGATGGCATTATACATGCACATCCATCAATGTAAGTATATTATATTGATTGCATGTCATCTGCAGGAATGTACTGCACTGCAAATCTTCTGTCAGGAACAAGCATTTGTTCTTATTGATTTTTGTTGTAAAATATGCTTCCACAAATCCATATTGACTTTTTTTAAGCAAACTGGTGTTTGTACAAAACAATCAATTTAGATTACTTTAGCTACGTTTTGTTAGTTATAGTTATAACTTATTTACGTGTGTTTATGACCAATTATGGTTCAAGCACATCTGTCATGGTCATGTCGTCCAACTACCTCAACTGCCTACAATTGAATGGAGAGGAATGTTTGTTTACTGACACCCCAGCATACATCCCATACAAGTGTAGTGACTATTACGTGCTAAATGTGCTCTAAAGAAAAAAACAAGGCATGAAAACGTAGCATCCAGACCATGTGGCAAACGTTAAAAAAAGAATTATTTTATAATAAAAACATTGTTCCTTGTTTTTAAAAACTAAATTGTACGCCCCCATTTTTCAGATTTTAGAACAAATTTTTTTTAGGGCATCTAATTTTCAAAAGTGGACATTTTGTGTCCACACCACCCCTTGACCCCACTCCACCCATCCCCATCACTGTCAAGTGTTATATACCAAGTATGGACATTTTGTGTCCGCAACCTCTTTCCATCACCCTACAATCTTTTCCACTATTCAAACACGAAAAATTACACCAATTATGTTCTATCA
>JAULBR010004872.1:0-16214 GCA_032355825.1 Melanodrymia aurantiaca
AGTTCTCCTTCTCTCGCCAAAGGCTCGCGAAGGAGAACTTCGATTCACTCATGCAAGAAAATCGGTATTGCCTCGCATCTCGTTGAGTATTCTATAAATAGGCACCCTACCGGTTCCTGGATTGACAACACCACTTGGCCAAGTAGCAATAACAAGTTTTCAGGGAAGTGATAAAGTATTTATGGTATTAGTCATAATTGCGTTTGTCACTAACAGTCCTAGACATTAACAGGTAGTCAAAATGGAAAATAGAAAAAATGTGACCAATGAAAACTAATAAACCACTCGCCCCAAATAAATTTGGTCAGTTGTAACATTTTATTAAATTATACTCATAATTGCTCGAAAGGCTTGGTGAGTAACGAGGTGAAATCAAGATGTGTTGGAATGCAACTCGTGTTTAATTTTCGAAAGTTGTTTTGTATAAGTAGTTATTTGCATATTAAATTCTGTGCTTCCTTCAAGCACACAAGGACCTTGTGTTTATGTTAATATTTGTTCTTTGTATTTGACAGGCTTTACATTTATCGTTATTTGTTGAAAATGTGATTACGAAACATGACGCTGCTGAAAGTTATCTTGGGAACTGTGACGTTTGTCATTCCTGTGACAGCAGCTTTCTGTGATGTTGTCGGTTATGTTGCCAAAGTGGAAGGAGCATCAATGCAAGTATGTATTATACTGGTAATAATAAAATTGAATAAAACTGACTGAATAAAGTTTATATACCGGTATATCAACTTTATTCAGTCAATTTTATTCTTTCTTTTTTTATGGTATTATTATACAGTAGAATCTCGTTGGCTCGAACGCAGAAGGGTCGAATACATGGTAATGCTTGAACCACGATCGAAGTCCCGAATTAAACTATTTTATTAAGTAGCTGATGCTTGGGTCGAACTACCCGATAGGTCGAACAGTTTCTTGAGCACCGACGGTGTACGAGCCAACGGGATTCAACTGTATTTATACCCAATAGCCGAAGCCTTTTTTCCTGCTAAGGTTTAGTTATGCATTCGTTCGTTCATTAATTAATTAATTCATTCATTCAATCGTTTTAAAACTTTGTTTTTGTAGCCTGTTTTGAATCCTGATGAAACATCCTGCACAGACTGGGTATTTTTAAGCAGGTGGGCTGCGAGAACGTTTGAGTTTAAACGTGGCGAGGTCGTCTCATTCATGTAAGTACTGCTTTTGTTACAGCTGCTAAAGTCTGTAAACACTTGCCGTGTTAAATTGTGTCATAGTTTATAGAGTTTAATTTGAAAACTGTCTCACAGTGTCATATTATTTATTGTACTTCTATTGAGATGGATCTTAAAGCCAGACCGGTTTTTAAGCCAACTGCACACCCAAATCCTTTTTGTTGGTGTTTAGATACTGAGAGCAATTCGTCTTCTACATATAATTCTACTCACGATCTACTTACATGTAAGCTCAGGGCTTGACCGTAAGAATTTGTCAGATTTACCTTTAACCTCAGTCTCTAAAGATATTTTGTCTTCATCATTAACCTCAGCCTCTGAAGATTTTTGTCTTTACGTATGTTTTCCAAACGCAATAACGAGTAGGGGACCCCTATGCCTTACCTGGGGTTCTTGATATATTTTAAGGGAATTGTAAGCCCTTTGATTTAATGCAAGGGCTTTAGGAGTGGGGAGTAGTAGTCAAGTGGTAAAGTATGTGGTGTACGTATATAAAAAGACAACATCACTCGTTATAGGACAAAAGCAACATTTATTATTCACTGGATTGCACAATCATAGAAAAATGAAAATCATCAGCAAAGATTTAAAAATTAATTGTTGCATGGATGTTCCAACATTGATGGCAGGATGCGCTGAATATATAAACACTGACACCGCATCACAAATAACAACATCATGAATAATAAGATCATGAATAACAACATAATTAACAACATCACTGGCAATAGCACAAAAACAATTACAGTATAATAATTCATTTACTCAACATTAGAGAAAAAGATCATCAGCAATGATTTAATTCATTGACTAAGC
This sequence comes from Melanodrymia aurantiaca, assembly GCA_032355825.1. Taxonomy (NCBI): domain Eukaryota; kingdom Metazoa; phylum Mollusca; class Gastropoda; order Neomphalida; family Peltospiridae; genus Melanodrymia; species Melanodrymia aurantiaca. The sequence goes on from JAULBR010004872.1 coordinate 2,022, forward strand.
AATTATAGAAATGATCAGCAGATTTATTTCATTCAGTCACTGAACGATTATAGGAAATGTAAATGATCAGGAAAGATTTATTTAATTTATTTGTTAAACAATTATATAAAAAAAATTGAAGTGATCAGCAAACATTTATTTAATTTATTCACTGAACTATTGTAGAAAATGCAAATGATCAGCAATAATTTTGAGACTTTAAATTATATTGATAACATGATTTAATGAACTATAATATTTAGTTAAACATATTTATACATATATAATTATAAATTTTAATATAAAATGGCAGTTTTTTATTTTCCAGTTATGAAATATAAGCAATGCACACACATCTGTCATAGTTTACTTACTATGATCAACACAATTTGTTCCGGTCCTGACATTTTTTTCTATTTATCATCTTCCTTCAACATACTTTATTATAATTTGTGTTAAGATTTTCTTAGAATCAGCTTCAGATAAAAAAGCATTCGCAATTAATTGGGGATGATTTATTTAAGCTGACAAACAGTTGGCAAATCATCTCCTATTACCATTGTTCATGCATATATAAATATATTTACCATTGTTCATGCGTATATAAATATATCCTTGGATGAAATATTGTTGTTACATGCTATTTATTATTTTTATTATCAATGTAAAGATGACAATGATGTGATTCTTGGTTTCTTGAAGCAAGATCAGATATAAGTTATTTTTCTATTTTTTACATTGTAAAATCAAAATTTTGGTATGTAAATTAAAGCTTGAATAATGTAATGGAATATTTTTCGGATATGTTTTATGGAAAGTTTAAATTTTAAACTTTTAATCTACATTACAAATCTTGAAGGACAAAATTTGTACCAGTTGTGTCCCTTAGTACACTCTATGCAGCATTTAACGCTCCCGTAAGACTGAGTCAGCTCAGTCATTACAGACTATTTACAATAATATAGTAAAGCATCACATTAATTTTTTTGTATAAATGGAAAAATATTAAAATATAAAAAAGCAATTGAAAATTTAATTTTTTAAAATAATGTGCAATATACATGTACATATATACGTAGCATCTATGTAAAAGATTCTTATTCCATTTTTATGGTTAGAATTTAGAAATGAAATGATAAAATAAAAGAGCAATTATTTTGAGAAGTACTGAATGACTTACATGTACATTTTTGTTTGTTTGGGAAATGTTTACATAGGGAAAGGCTTGGTGTGATTTGGTTCATGATGACAAATTATAAAATATTAAAAAAGCATTGGCATTATTACGCTGAACAAGGTGGAAAATTTGCTCGTTTAGCCTCAGTTAATTATTGGTCAATAAAAGAAATGAACTTGATAAACCAGACCATTGTTTCACAGAAAATTTTCCGACCATTCTAGAACAATAACATCTATTCATACTATGATTAAAGTTGGTAATGACATCATTAACCAACATCTCAAAAGCACCTGAGCAGTACTGACTAGTTATGGAATAATAATTTATTAGCAAAATTACGTACTTAAAATACATAACACTAAATAATATAAATTGAAATAGATATATACAAAAATACCATTATAATTTTAAACAGTTAAAATCCCATAGTAATAATAATTATGTCTGTTAATTTGCAATAATATTATTTGTTCCACAATAACCTTTGACATTTCCGACCATGTTTGCTTTATGATGTCCTTTGTCAGGCTGCTTCCGCCTGTTCAAGTTTGATAGATTGACGGATCAATCCTCCTCGGTGGAACTGTTGGGTTATTTCCCGTTCTAACCAGTGATCCACGACTGGTCCATCAAAGGCCGTATTGTGTGCTATCCTGTCTATGGAAAAGTGCACATAAAATATCCCTTGCTGTTATTCGAAGAGGAGTAGCCTATGTGGCGGTTTCCTCTGTGATGAATTGTCGACATAACCATGCATTTGACATCCAATAACCGCTGATTAATAACCAATATGTTCCAGTGGTGTCGTTAAACAAACAAACTTGATCTGTTGGACTAGTTCTGATTGTTCCTCAAAACATGTACTGTTATGCTACACATGTAACCTAATTTAGGATACAGTGATAATAGAAGCAGCCACATTTTTATGCTAAGCATGAGAGAATTTATAACTTGTCGACATAATGCACAAAAATAGATCATAATTGATAAAGCAGTGAAGATAAGTTTAGAAAAAGATTTGTTGTGTGTTGTTAATGTATTCCTTGGTTATTTTCAGCAGATCTTGAAGTACATTTTACCTTTTTTTTGACAGTTTTAAAAACTTATAAAACAAAACAATTTTGTGATGTATATAAAATTATAAAAAGAAGCAGTGCCCTAATTCTGCTCCGTGCATTTCTTAATACTAAATTTGGTAAATTATTGCTGAAATATGCAAAATTATTCCCAAAAATATTATGCAAATACTGTTAACTACATGTATGTAAACATGAATTGATTACTAGTATATATTTACATATAATGACAGGTTGCACCATTACTGAAATCTATAACATATTGCGTAGTACAATGTATAAAGCAAGTGATTGAGCTGGTATATACATCATTATGTTCATGCATATATGGTTTGCATGCAATGCATAATGTAAGTAGAAAGAGTAATGACCGTAAAGGATTTTCTGTCTGACCAGTCTTATTTGTTATTACGGTAATTACGGTAATTACCATAACCCAGGGAGGAGAGATGGAAGAAAATATTGTTTGAACTTGCATACGCAATATTGCTTGTTCGTGGGATAAATATTGAGTGATGTGAAATCATAAAATCTACATCAGTCGATCCTTCACTACAGCAACATAGCCCTGAGTAAAATTATTTATCTTTATATTAACATTGCACAAATCTATTATAATCTTTGCAGAAAAATTATTAGTCTAGAATTGGACAAAAAAAATCTCATGTACTTTACAAGATTTTTTTTCCTATTTCGGTCATATTGGTAATAAATATAATACCCAACTTGCTACTCGGTATTACTGTATAACTTGAATTAATGCTGTCCTTCACTTGCCATTGGCTCGTAAAGGGGAACATCAATTGACTCATGCTAGTTATAAAGTATAGTCTCGTAGATTAGAGTATTCTCTATATTTACTCCATGTGCTTATTTTAAAAAAATACCCTTCATTAAGTACTAGTATTATATCATTTAATAGATATTTAAAAATTATTACTATAATAAGATAGAAATGCAGGGCATGTATTGTTGTACACTACAACATTCACAGATCAATGCTATTATGTACCAAGTAATTAGGGTAGGAAGGGTTTGCCAAATTTAAAATAGGTGTACTTAAATTTATATGCTAAAGCATGTACATACATACAGTGATACTTAAAATAGATATATTCCTCAGTTCATGTTAGGCAAAAGTACAAAAAAAAAGATCAAGCTCTTAGTATATAATGTGTACCCGGTAGTTATTTTTAAATTTGTGAATTGGGCAAGAGAGCTGTTCGTGAAGAACAGAGTTGTGAATGGGATGGTTGGTACAAGTTCTCTAGCGGGATCTGTGATGCGGTTTCTCCTTTCTCAACAGGTGGCTCGCAGTAGCCTTTCCTCTTGCGAAACTTTCGAAAAAATATCACTATAAAACACATCACCAACGTTGCTCCAACCACTGTGCTTATCCCAGCAATGATTTTAGGAGTGGTGATGGTTGTGATGCCCTTTTTCACAGTCATTTCATGCTCGGTGGTAATGTTTAAACAATGGACAATGTATTCGTGCATGTACACAATGCAGATTTCATACGTAGTTAGGGGCTTCAGCCCTCCAATGGTGCATCTATGTATGGCACTGCTCAGATACAGTGTTTGTGAATGACTCTGGCTGCTTTCACGATAATGAAGTTGAAAATCTTTTAAATGAACACGTGGAATTGAACCCCTCCATTCAACAGTTATAAAGGTATTGGAAATTGTCAGGGGTACAATCTTGAGATCTTTTTGCATGACATGCAGTTTTGCAGAACTTACATCAAAGCCCATTTTATTAACAGCTTCACAACCATATGTTCCTTCATCTGATTGTCTTATTCCACTCAGAAATATTTTCGTGTCATCTAAAAGCTGAACTCTGTTGTTTTCAATGGAAGAATTAAGCACCTTCCCTTTAGGTAAAAGCCAGTATAACTGTGGCTCAGGCACACCGATAGCCTGGCACTCAAGGTAAAGGTCATCACCTATCGTAAGGCTAAGACTGTCTGAAAACAAAGCTAGGGTGGTTGGTGGACACAGGGCTGGTATTTCCTCTACTGGAATCTGCCTGAGTGGCACCTTAAACTGACTTGTGGGTGTGTCACAAAGAAGCTTGTCTGATGACTTTATGTACGTTTCTGTCATGTTGGCTGCTGCAAACATAATTAGTTCTTGTTTAATCCAGTATACATTGCAGTCACAGTGTAGTGGGTTGTTGTACAAGTGAAGCTCGTTCAAATCAACAAGGCTGTCTTTAACATCCATGGGCACTGACATCAAAGCATTGTTGTGAAGAAACAGTTGATGAATATGAGATGTGTTTATAAATGTATTGGGATGGATGAAGATCAACTTTTTGTTGTCATGAATTTGTAACGTCACCAATTTCGGTAAGTTCGTAAAAGCACCTTTTTCAATCACTCTAAGATATGGTTGGAAGCTCATTGATATTTCTGTGATATTAGAGTTAATGAATGCATTGGTCTCTATTCTGTTGAACTTGTTGAAGTCCAGCAACAGAATATTCAATTCTGGGATACTCATGATGCTTATTGGTACAGTTTTGAGATTATTGCGTGATAAATTAAGAAACTTGAGTGCATGAAGGCCCTGGAAACTTGTTGAGTCTATTTTTGCAATAGTGTTAGATGATAAATCCAGGTGAACAAGTTTAGACAAGGAGTCAAACACTTGCTTGTCAATAGAATACAGATAGTTTTCTGCCAACTGAAGCTTTGTGATGGATGAAATAGACTGTAACCATATTCTTTTTAACTCTCTTAGAAAATTATGATTAAGATTAAGTCTTTGGAGATGGTTCAAACCTCCAAAAGCATGAATCTCAATCCTCTGCAAGGCATTCTGTGAGAGATCTAGCACATCCAGGTACTTCAAACCACTGAAGCTTCCATGTAGGAGCTCTTTAATGGCATTACCATTGAGATACAAATGCTGAAGACTTCCAACATTGTCGTAAATTCTTCTGTTGTCAAGCGAATTGATTCTGTTGTATGACAAATCAAGTATTCTTAGGTTGGGCAAAACTGGAAGATTGGATAAATTTCGGAACATGTTCTGTGATAGAATTAATGCCTCGGTGGACTGTGAAACATCTTGTGGAAATTCTCTCAAGCCTTTATTACTGCAATTGACTGTTTCCAGTTGGCCATTAAAGCTGGGAAATGGTGCCATTGAACATGTGCATCCCTCTGGACACTTGGATCTGATGGGTTTATTCTGAGTGACATCTACACTGCATGAGGTAGACAGGAGGCCAAGGGCAAGCACAAAACCCTGTAGGCTCATGCTGTGAAAATTGTCATTGTATTCTGTTGAACACAGAGTCACAGTTCTTTTCCTCACTGCTTTTTTTTATATTTGGTCTTTTTTTAGTATTATTCTTTCCATATAAGATACCTCGTTGAGCATAACGCTTTCAGTCCATGTGAAATGTTCAAGCCATTACTCATATTTTCACATCATTAGAACCATCTGGAGGTAATTTCATATGCAATGTAAATTTACCCAACGTCGAGGCTAACAAACAAGTTATTTCCATTTGGAGAATTTACGTTATCCATTTGTCCTAGAAACTGTGAATGTTTTCAATCTGGAAACAAATTATATTTTGTCATTCCATCTGTCACCATGAAATTTCATCACGCCCGAATACCACTTTTGTTTTCTTGCCACAGCTCAGTAGACTAGTACGTAGAATCCTTTTGTATGCTAATGTCTCGATTCTTCTATTCCTGGATGTTTCTAGGATTTTGATTGCATTTAAATCTGCTTTTCAGTGAGAATAATGTGAGCAATGGTCACGTTCTTGTAATTGATTTGTCATCTGCATTTGGTATTCCAACCACGCCAGTGCTGTGTGACCTGTTTACTTCCACTTGTTTCACAACTACACTGACTGACTATTGTGTAGCCTAGGGTATTAATTGTAGTTAATGTCCAGGTTCCTATCAAAGGTGTTGTATCTGAAAAACAAAAAAAGACAAGATCAGACAGAGTGAATTATTTGTTTTTGTATGTGTGTCTATCCATTTTTCTTTTTTATAGACCCTTAATCACTGGTAATAGTGACATTGACACCAAATATTTCTACTGCATCTGCAGACAATAGCAGTGAACATTCTAACTTTTGCCTACATGTTTTGGTAAGGTATTCGTACAACATGAAACAAGCAATTTTAAGTAGTATATTGACTCTTCGACATTTCTGTTGATGATTATAATCACATAATAAATATACGCAGTGTTTTTCATTCTGAAAAAAACGCCTATAAGTTTGCATTATACATTATGCATAAAACAATATAATTAGTAATTTACGAGTTTAATGTGACAACTACTGCTAAATGGTTTGTACTCAAAACCCAGTAGATTTCATTATACATAAAACAATGCATTCTGTAATTTATCAGTGTATTATGACACTTCCGAATAGTGTGCAATCACAATCCAGTAGTTTGCATTATACATAAAATAATATAAACAGTAAGTTACCAATGTAATATATCACATGTTCAATATTTGGTAATCACAACCCAGTAAGGGACCGTGCGTAAATGTCAATGTGTTCACAATCTGAACAGTTAGTCAGAAGTGGAGTAAAAGACAAGTTTGAATTGCATTTCATGTAAAAACATCGGTCCACAGTTGATCAATGTTTTTAACTTTTATGTTAGGATTAGAAGGGGATGGAGGATATCCAACCAAATCCTAATTTTATGCGAATTGCATAACACATTGATATTTATGCACAGTCTCTAATTCACATTATACATAAAACAATACATATCTAGTATTAAGGTTACCAGTAATCACGTCCTAATAATTTGTAAGACAAAATGCATGCTCATCAATGTCCAACAGTATATCCAATAATTCCTCTTATTAAAAATTTGTAAATGTGCACCAGCTTGATTAGATTAGAACAAGTTAAAGGTGAGTTAACGAATCCAGTGATGTGCAAGCCTGGCCCTGTTGGCTCTGTATGACTGAAGTTCTGTTTAGCGTTATCTTTGGTGGAAAGTAACAGGTGGTTACGCAGGTAGGCTTGTGTAAACACATTGGCTGTCTTATATGTGTCAGCTGCTCATTGATTCCACTTAATAGACTTGTTTTCTTATAATTGTCCATCACTGATAAACTAAATGCATTTGTTATTGTTTGTATTGAGGCAAACAGATTGTGGCCTTTCAAAGGCTAAGTCCATTGATCCCTTGTTTTTGTAAAGTTAGGAATCCTGACTGATGTGTTTGTATGTTTCCTGCACGTTCTCGCGTTCTCTGACCACCTGTGTAATACTGCTGGTTTCATTGTTTCATCGTAAAGCTCTTTGCAAGTATTGCAGTAAATGTATTATATATTGTGTTCACTTTGATTGAATTGTGGGTCTCTCCTTTATCACTCGAATGTCGTGGCACAAACCAGAAATGTAGCCAAACAATACATTTAACAATATTGATTTTTATCATTCATTAGAGGCTGTTACAGAAGATATCATTGGCTTTATAACTTGTGATATCTCCTATCATATGTCCAGAGGAGATATCATTTCATGTAATTATTAGTCTATAGTCAGAGACTGCATGGTTTTTTTAGCCGGTCACAAAGAAACGTCACAGTTCTAAACATGACGTCATAACATTGTCGCATCCTGCTTTGACCTGCAAGTGTTTATTTTCATTTAATTTATTATAACAATTACACAGAATGATAATGAATGAGAAAAAGTATGCCCTCCCTCGTGACTTCAGATATCACAGTGAGTGATACAGAAAACTAATAACCCTCATTAAATAAAGTTTTATTATTATTATTATTATTATTATATTAGTGTTTCACTGTGGTCTGTGTCATAGGATTGATCACCTTCAGTAGATATACTGAGTTTTTCCCTCTTCTAATTAGTGATCCACAACTGTAACATCAAAAGGTGTAGTTTATATCTTATCCTGTTTATTGAAAGTGCACGTAAAAGATCCCTTGGTGCTCAGATTATTTGCCAACTGTCTTTTGTTGCTACTAACAACACTTTATCAAATTACTGACAACATCAAGTGTTTGTTTGTTCAATCCTTTTAATTTGTATAAAATTATGGATAAACTTCAGTTTCACAAATTCAAACACTGTATTAAAAATATCATCTCGGAACTTTCTTTTTAATTGTGGACATATAGATACATGTATAATTATTTTATGATAGACATGTTTTAATCTGTTTGATTAATCAGATACTCTTGTAAAATAAAAATGTTAAAAAAGCAGTTTTAAAACTAAAAAATCTACAGAAGAATGACCTGTTCCAGGCTGCAAAATGACCAGGTTCGCATCGCAAAAGGCGATGCAAAATCTTCTGATTGCAATGCAATATTATTACCCATTTTATAAAAGAGCTAATCAAATTCGAGGAGTTGCTTTTCCATTCTCCATCCAGTAAAAAAAACTGCTAATCACAAGTTTAAAAAAACAAATTTCACCCTGTGTTCTATGTGTAGCAAAACAATGATTATAGTCTGTCTTACCTGCAGCCGGTGGTAATGTTCTCTATGTGAGTTGTTACACCCGTGTGGAGAAATGATGATTAAAGCGTGTGACTGACTGGAGGCGAAACATACTACACCACTATGTGAGTAATTATTGTGGTCTTTGATTTGTGTTTGAAGTTGCGGTTATCAATTACCATTAATTGATGAAATAGGACAGGCATAATGCGTGTGGCTGGTGAAGCAGAAACATTGTTTTCACATCAGAATGATTAACACGTTTATTGATCTCATGTTCTACAAGCTCAGCCAATCAGAGCTGACATGATTTTGTTATTATCAAAGGTTAGATACAATGTGGAAATTTTAGTCAAGAGTGCAAACTTTAGTTTCAAATACAATCATTTTTCTTATGTATGGACGGGCCTCTGTAGCGCAGTGAAGGCTCAATGTACTACCACTTACACTGACCATTGTCTACAACTGGTGTAGAAAAGTCCAAGGGATGTACAGTCCTGTCTGTGGGAAAGTTTATATAATATACGCCTTGCTACTGGTCAAATAAGAGTAGCGGGTTATCTTTCTCATACTAACACTAACTTCTGTTCTTGACAGGCTGTCGAAAAGCTGGACTATGTGTCCAGTACTAGAACCTTAATTGGATAAAAGTATGTAAATAAGTTATAACTAACTAAGTTTTTTGCAAAAGCTACTTTGAACTAAATTGTTTTGTACTAAATTTGGATTATAAAATGTTGATAGAATATTTTAAATTGCATCAAGAACGGTTGATGGGGAAATTTGAGTTATGAAAGCTTTGGGTTGTTTTTTTTTATATAAAAATAACTTAAATTATTGATAGGCAATAGTACAACTTTAAATATAGACAAATGATGGCATCATACAGCTAATTAAGATAATCCCATGGTACACTCAGTGAGTTGTTGTTTTACACCACGTAACAATCTCGGTGCATTATTAATTCATTGCTTTTTGATTGATTCGTTATGAACACTAGAGACTAATACATTTGTGCTTTCACTTGAAGTTGAATTATTTATGTGCAAATAATTAAAAACGATAAAAGTGGCAACAGTTATGTTTTAATTCTTTTCAAGTACAGAATTACTTAAGGAATTATTTATAAAATTTCACCAACGATGTCAAATTGAAAGACAAACAACTGAAAATTCTTTCTTTAATAAAAGTGCAACAGAAAAAAGAATCGCTAATGCATCATGCTTGATACATGTGCACAGTACATAAATTATATGTACTAGAAAAATAAAACATGTTTTTTCTTCTATAAAATACATGTATAATATATAATATTGTGCTGTAAACTTATTGTATTCTCACGTGTATTTGCAACACTCATTGAACTTGTAAACGCATCAATATTATTGGTGGACTTGAATTGCCTGATATCCCTTTAATTATGGCACTGGCATGTCTAGTGAATGCCTGTTCGTCTGTCAAGGTTTATATAATATTTATGATTGTTGTGATGTGAACTGTTGTAGAGTGCAAGTGCACGCTTTACTATCACTTTACTATCGTAGTAAACAGCTGGCAGCGTTAATTGACAGTTGTGCGTAAATTTGTCCCGTATTTCCCAAGTTTATGTATTTAGCACAGCATCTGGGAATTGATATTATAATTGGAAGTCTGAATTGAAATATGTCACCAAGATAAGTGGTGACTGTAAACAAAGCAAAATAAAAATAGAAAGTTATTATTTCTATATTCCAATGGAGGTTGTTTTATAATTTGCATTTATAATATAAAATTATTAGACTTACAGTTTGATTATTACTATTGAATAGATCATGGTACTGGTATTACTTCTTTATAGAGCTGAATTTGCTATGACTCAGTACTGTTCTATTTGGTGCAACCATAACCATCTCCTCTGAGAGAAGAGCGGGAAATAGCTCGGTGCAAAGGCTCGTTGCAAAGGCTCGGTGCAAATGCTTTGTGCAAAGGCTCGTTGCAAAGGCTCGGTGCAAAGGCATCTGCCCGAGGTTTGAGAAGTCGATTGATTGATCCATTTCAAGCAACTAGTTCAACTAGTGACCATGGTGTGTGCTATCCTGTCTGTGTACATAAAATATCCCTTACTCTTATTCAGTAAGAGTAGTCTATGTGGCGTCAGCAGCTTTCCTCTGTGACCATGTGTCGATATCACTGTGCGCTTGACACCTAATAGCCTCTGATTATATAAATCAATGTGTTTCAGTGGTGTCGTTAAACAAACCAACTTTATCCAATAGCTGATGATTATTAATCGATGTGCTTCAGTAGTTGTTATTAAACAAACCGACACTTTTTTTCTCTCATTGCCATAGCTGAGAACTGTGGTTAACTGTGATAGATGAGTACGATGCTTAGACCTGCTGTGTAAATACAGTTCTCCTTGTTACATGCAGGCTAAACAAATGCACATTATATTGCTATGCAGTTCGCTCATTGTGTTGATCCAGGGCATCTTTTTATCACTCAATTGATTAATCCATCGATAACATATCTTAAAGCACATAATATGTGTTTCATCACTTCGTTTGTCACTTTCCAGACAATGATATTTTGTATATGATATTCCTTTCATTTGCCTGTAGTTCAACAGTAGTTGGATGTAGATGTATTTAGCATGTGTTGTATTGACATTATTTTACCATTAAGTCGTTATTATGTAAACATCAAAAGATAAAGTTGGTTTGCTTAACGATACCACTATAGCACTTTGATTAGTAATCAGTAACTATTGGATGTCAAATACACAGTTATGTTGACACATGGTCTGAGAAGAAACCCACCCCTGCCACATAAACTGTGTCCAAGCAAGAGATAAGCCAGCTACATGTGTATTTACCAGTGTTTACAAAGGTATTACAAGGCTGTCACTGATGACATCATTGACCACTGATGACAAATTATCTAACGCTTCTACGATCATAATGATCTACGAATGACCGCAAGGGATCTTTTATGTGCACTTTCCCATAGACAGGAATTTGATAAACCAGTCATGGATCACTGGCTGGAATGGAAAATAGCCCATAAAAATGTTTTGCGCTGTGGATCTCTTTACCCATCCCGCCACAGGCGGACATTCTACCTCTAGACTATGTTCCGCTCCCTAGAGTATGTCAAATGCTCCATTTATATGCAAAAGCTGTGTATGCACAGCTATAGGCTACTCTTCCTGATTAACAACAAGGGATCTTTTATGTGCATTTTCCCACTGCCCTTGATGAACCAGCCATGGATTATTGGTTAGAATGGGAAATGGCACAACGGTTCCTTCAATCTTCCGAACCTCTGATTTGTTAATGTTCTTGCCATAATCTAAGTCCTACCCTCCCTTCCATAGAAGACATCTAGGTGGTGAAAATAGAAATGAAATTTACGAGTTTTCAATTTTACATTTTCACTACCGGAATGTTAAAAAGATACTGATCAATGCAAAAACATTGGAAGTGGCAATCGTAGTTGAACAATATGCAAATACAATTGTTATGCACCTGAATGGTTGTTGCAGCACCTGTAGCATAATTTGATGATTTATATGTATTATTCCCTGTAACTAAAGCAACAGATTGTTTAATGCTGTATAGCTGTACGTTATCACATTAAATTAACCATTGACACTATTATAATGGCTGTGTGCTATGTTATGTATTCTGTTGTGCATACATTGTTGCATTTAGAAATTATGTAAATGTAAAGCGAATATTAAAATTTTCTTTGATCTCAATTGTGTACAATGTAATACGAATTTAGATTGATAAATTATAAACTGCACTAATTGAACTATGTTGATAGAACAAATGATCATTATCCTTTTACCTATTTTCACAAGTTTCACTTGTTGTTTGTTTGTAGGGTCTTATTCACATTTCTACAATCTTCTAGGTTCCATATGAGCAGAGAAATTGGATAAACAATATCTGGCAATAGTTTGATGTTATTTCCTTCATGTGTGTTAATATCCTTCATGTGTGTTACATGTACATGTATATGAGTGTTGTTATTATTACATTTATTCTATCACTTGTTCAAGGGACATTAACTCTTAAAAAAAACCTATTCTGTATTGAATCTACTTAATGGAGTTGTTAAACAGATTAGCAATTTTGAAAGGGACATACATGTATAAATATGGACACTAAATAGATAAAGTTGACATTACTGCAGTGGAAGAAATAACCCACAGTAGGCAAGTTGGTTTGTAGTATTAAGTTACACATCACCAGATTCAACAGATATAAATATATAGATATGTGGTAGTAAAATATGGCACCATGTGTGCACTTTACTCAATATCATACCTTTATATTAGTAAATCAATATGGGTAGACCTGCTTGCTTTAAAGTTGATAATAATAATATTTACTGTTGCATGTTCAGAGTTGTCCTTGGGCAACGATGCTCAACAATACAAGTTTAACAAATCTGAACAAAATTATAAAAATGAATGACTTCATCAGCAGTTGTGATGTTGAAAATATACAGTCAACTGTGAGGGTTTCACAATATTGCTCACAATAGTTCCCTGACATTAGTTTTTACATTCACAGGGAATTGAACAAACTCGTGGTTGCTATGGCTAGGCTAATGAGATGTATTTAAACTGTAATGATTATAACAGAAATTTAAGTATGTCCATGTTAATGTATTGATAAGTAACGGAACACCCGAAATACATGTATGATCCAATGAATAAAACACACCTTGAAAGATGTTTATTGTTATAAGTTGGTATGTTTTATTTCTCAAAATCTGCAGAATGTGTTTCTACCGTTCACGTTTTTGTTTATTTACTGACATGGGTGGTATATGAGTATGTTAATGGCGGCTTTAGTTAATGCATTCTATTATAGTTTTGTGGAAACGTGACTTGCTTTCAAACATTATATACATGTAAATGGTTTTGATGTTTACATTTTATACATGTAGATGTTGGTGATTTGCTTGATTGTTAAATAGTGGGTTTACACTCAGCAACACACACTGAGTAGTAGTAACGGTTTGGAACCGATTTAGCAGTAAATTGTCAGCCTGTTGGCTTTGAAATGCAGATGTTGATGTGGAGTTTTACTGCTCTTCAGCTTTGCACTAAAAGACATTACTTCAGTCAAGAATGCATGCTATCTATGTAGTCTAGCACACTTGTACATACCGATGTTCTATTGTCATACCAGTTACTAGCTACATGTAGCTATTAACAACATTGAGAACCTTGTGTCTAGTCTGCTACTTGGGACTCCATCTGAACTAAATTGATAAAAACCGATTGAGAGTTCATCTTTTCTTACACACCTGTTTGAAACAGAAACGGAAACTCTATTAACGTGCCCACATCCACTATAAGAGGGAGCGGGACGTAGCTCAGAAGTAGAATGTCCACCTGTGGTGGGATGGGTCGAGAGATCGATCCTCCACAGCGCAAAACATTTTATGGGCTATTTTCCGTTCCAGCCAGTGAAACACG
>JAULBR010004981.1:0-16212 GCA_032355825.1 Melanodrymia aurantiaca
ACCCAGAATTTTATGATTTCGTTCTACCCGAGAGAGTCAAAGCGACCACCATGGTAATTCCATGTAGAATGATGTGCTGCATCATATCCCAGCGGAGGTAAACTTTGAAAAGTGTGTGGGAGGTCACCAGAGGTCATCAAAGGTCATGGGATACAAATTTGAAAAGAAAAAAAAAGAGTTAATTTCTATTTTCCTCATAGCTATTATCTTCACAGTGGGAAGTTTGATATGGTATTAATTATAAATACAAACAACACATTGAATTAGCCCAAATATTGCTTTAAAATGTTACATTGCATTAATTTCTATACAAAATCTCAACTGTAATGTCATTTTTCTCACTTTGACAAATTTTTTGGTAGAAGCCAACATTTTGCCAAATGTACAAATTTATTTCGGCAACAATTTTAGAACATTGTGGGTGACTAGTACACATTTTATGAAGTGTTAAATAACTTTAGGCAGCGCAATGTCATCATAACACGCAAGGTCAAAATGTAGGCATTTTCGTGAAATGTACATAATTTTCATGGTGTGTGCTATCCTGTCTGTTGGAAGAGCACATAAAACATTCCTTGCTGTTGTTCAGAACATGTAGCCTATGTGATGGCAGCATGTTTCTTCTGTGACCAAATGTTGATATAACTGTGCATTTGACATACAATAACTGCTGATTAACAATCAATATGTTCCAGTGGTGTCATTAAAGAAACAAACTTTATCTTTATCTTTTATAGAGACATGTTTTACTGTAGATGAAAATAAAAATCCAAAATGATAATGAACTGTACTTTATAGTTGAAAGTTGATCTTTTGGTTTTTTTTTCTTTATTTAGGAGAATATACACCACCTGTTCACAGACTTACAAATGCAAGCAAGAAACAATATTAAAAACAACCCAGCATTTTGTTTCATTCTGTGCACAGATCTGAGTAATGCATATCGAATGTTTTTCTTTCAAAAACTGGAAATTGCAGCTTCGTTTGGTGAGCTATGTCTGCTGCAGGCAAGAAGTGCACTAAATGGCGTAAGTTGTGGAAAATAATTAGGAATAATACTGTGTTGAAAAATGGTAGTGGGCGATTCCATATTTGTCCCGTCCGCAACAATTTTTTTCTATTTGTAATGTAAATAAAGGCAAATATTATCAAATTTCATTAATTGTTTTGTACTGCAAATTGAAATTCCTAACAGTTGAATTATCTGACAATATAGTGTTTGTCTTAAGTAACCAAAATAATGAAGAAAACAATTTGACTGGTACGCATCGTGTACTATCACATCACATTAATTTAATGTAGATGCAAACATTTGTGTCAAAACGTTTTGTGTCGGTAGCAGAACGCCCGCGCTATTGAATGCACGGCTGGTATAACCATTATGGTACATCATGCCAACATGTATGAAGCACAAAATTTCACATTGAATGGTGTCAGATTACAACTTTTAAATGGCAGACCCATCAACTCTCCTGTTTTTCATAGGAGTCTCCTGGTATTTCATCATTCCTCCCTTTTTCTCTCCTGGATAATCAACATTTTTTAAGAATACACAAATTCCTATCTACCTTTTAAATAAATATTGATGAAGTTTTAAAAGAATCAATTGCTTTTCATTTTTGTGTGTGAATTTATCACTGTATAACAGTCACAAATTATACTAAATTGCATAGTGTATTATATTTTTTAACTTTACCTTATTTTTCATACAAACAAATACATTTCTAATAATTATATTAAATTCCTTTTATATTTTAGAGGTCTTTGGATATTGCAATAAAGCATAGCAAGCATGGTAAGTTCTTGTGTTATTATATAAAATGTAATCACAATTGAATGTACAATGCATATGAAGTTATATTTTCTAGTACTAATATTAAAGATACTTTAAAACTGGTATTATTTGCACGATTATATCACAGAGAAAAACCTGCTTCTGCAACGTAGGCTAATCTTCTTTGAATAACATAAGGGATCTTTTATGTGCACTTTCTTACAGACAGGATAGCACACACCACAGCCTTTGATAGACCAGTGGTATATCACTTGTTGGAATGAGAAATATCAAGGGATCCATTGAAAAGGATTGATCCTTCAACCTATCGAACTTGGGGCAACAATTATTACGAAATTTGTGATATATATAGGTCCAGATACTGTATACAATTTTGAGAATCAGGTGTATTAGGGCCTACTTGTCTATAGAAAGCTGCTGGTATTTTTTAAGATGTTAGTGTTGGTATTATGGACTATATAACTGAAATAGTATTCAAATCTTCAAGATATTCCCGACAGTTTTGGCTGTGTGTAGCTAAGTGTTGTAGTGCTCTTGTAGCAAACCATGTATGCACAGTCACTTACTTGAATATTACTAGTTTGCAACAGCAGGAGAAGAAGATGTATATTTGGACAATTAATCTCAAACCCATAATGTATGTACATTACTGTCTTCTTTGCATATGTATGTACATGTGTGTGTGGCATGAGCATGCATGTGTATGTGGCATCTTCGCTAGCCACAGATGAAATTCCAGTAACGAAAGTGGTCTATTTTGATTGGGTGCATGCAGATTTCCATGCTCGAATCGCGTAGCTTGTCGCTTAATGTAATGTGATTGGTCATTATGAAATTATCCAAGGGTTGTAAACGTTATTTCAAATTTATTTTCAAAAGAGGGCGCGATGATCGAAAGTGGAAATGTGACGTAACTGTGCCAAGGGTAAATGGAGTCTAGTAATAGATGGAAAATCCCTTGACTAGCGAAGATGATCCAAAGGATGTTGTAGAGGGTGCTCAAACTGAGAGATCGCTCTGACCGTGGCCAGATCATCCTCACAGTCCCAGAATGGAAACAAATTGTTTAACAAAACAATATACATTGTATTAGGTTAAAAACAATTATATATTTTTGCTATTGTAAGTTCCATTTTTTCACAAAATGGAACCCTCCTGCATTAAATCCTAAATACGGGCCTGAATTATTTACTGTGAGTGCCTTTGTTAATGTTTTGTATTAAATACAAATGTGTTAAGTTTCATGAATTGTGTTTTGTTGTGAAAAAACTCCACCAATTTAGGACTGATAAAGATAAAGTTTGTTTAACAACACGACTGGAACATATTGATTATTAATCAGCAGTTATTGGATGTCAAACGCACGGAAACCTGCCGCAGCCATATAGGCTACTCTTCGAATAGCAGCAAGTAATCTTTTATGTGCACTTTTCCACAGACAAGATAGCACACACCACGACTTTTGATAGACCAGCCGTCTATCACTAGTTGGAATGGGAAATAACCCAACATGTCCCCTGAGGAGGATAGATCCTTCAACATGTCGAGCCTCAGGCCCTCTCCACACAGTATCGAGGTATGTTCCAAGATGTACAGACGTTTCCAATCAACCCAACCAAAATACATGTCCAGTATAGTAAGCCTATTGACAAAATTGCAGCGGTGGCCTCAACCAAACAGTCACCTAGTATGGTTAGGTGCCTAGGCACGGGCAGTAATTAACATCGATGGCTCCATAAGCCTAAACAACAACCCGTCACAATCCTGGCTACTGGCCTTGAATGGATGACAGTTTTGGAAATATCTCTAGGTATAGTCAGAGGGTCGTCCAGCCAGAACAATGTGCATCTAGACCCTTGTCAGTGACCTGCCTAGGAGGTTTTGGCGATCTGCCGAAGCCTAGGCGACTGTTTGGTCGAGGCCACCACTGTAATGAGGACATAGCATACTCATAGCTATAATTGTTTTGTCTAGAAATTGATTTGTCGTGATGTTTTATTAAGATAATGGTTATAACTCTTGTTGTGTTTACAGAGGCCAGCAAGGTGATAATGCAGTATGTTGCCGAGGTTTCTGGGAAGGGTAAAGACATCGACCGGGTCAAAGAGCAGCTACTTCAGTCGAACCCCGTTCTTGAAGGTCAGCAATAGAGTAGAGTCATCATTAATTGTAAAGAAAAGTAAAGTTTGTTTTAGTTAACGACGCCGATGGTTAAAGAAAGATGTCTACAGCACTCGGTTCGATAATTGTTGTACCCACTACTAAACGTAAAATGTTTATTGCTTCAACGATATAAAAATGGCTTCTTTCAATTACAGTTGAATCCCGTTGGCTCGAAAACCGTCGGTGCTCGTAAAACTGTTCGACCCATCGGGTAGTTCGACCCAAGCATCACCAGCTTAATATAAGGGTTTATTCGGGACTTCAATCTTGGTTCGAGCGTTACCAGGTATTCGACCCTTCCGCGTTCGAGCCAACGAGATTCTACTGTAGATAATTTTGACACCCAGTAGCAGATGTCTGTTTTCGTGCTGGGGTGTCGTTAAATTTTACTTCATTCATTCATTCTTTCAATTTCAGGTTTGTTGCTGTTCAATGTATAAAAATATTTGTTATTTACTATTTCAGCCTTCGGCAATGCTAAAACTACGAGGAACGACAATTCTTCTCGCTTTGTAAGTAATTGAGATGCGTAATATAATTATATTGTGACGTTTCTGCTTGTAACAAAGGTGTGCAATTATCTGGTTAAACGAGGACAGTGTTTTGTCTTCTGTTAATAAAAACGTCAGTTGCGTATAATTTGCTGTACTTTACTGTGACGTGATCGTGCTTTTCGCGCTAAACTGACAAGAGAGTGAGATTCTTTAAATGTGTTAAAATGTAAAAGTTACTAATAATATTAAAATATAGTAGTAAATATATCTATTCAATGTCATGTTCTTCTAATAACAGTATTTTTTTACCAAAAACAATTTGTAAAAAAATTGCATGTATTTCGAGAGGAGTGTTTTTTTTGCTAATCAAAATATGTTTTACATGACTTTTGCAAGTACGGGTTTTTTATTGTGTTTGTTTTTCAGGGAAAATACATGGACATTGAGTTTGATTTTAAAGGCGATCCTATCGGTGGCGTTATAACGAACTGTAAGTAGACGGACCTATTTATACTTTATTCATACTTTTAAGTAATCGGCCATTTTTATTTTAAATAAAGATGGCAATATTTTGTTTACAACTATGAAAAACTAGGTCTATTTGTGTTGTTTATATTTAGTAAATGACCGTTGTGTATATATATTATATTTGTTAATGATGAAATATTACTGCTACATTGTTCAGAAGTTTCATCCATCAATTTTTCTAATCAGCATAAATGTTTTGGTAATTCATGTTAATAGAGATTTCATTGTGTTTTTTTTCATGTCACCAACCTTCATAGATCTTCTCGAAAAGGTGAATATTCTTTCTATTATATCACATCATTTTTTGGTTTTTAGAAAAGTTTATTTTACTGAGACTGATAAGGAAGGCCTGAATAAATGTGTGTGTTTCCACACACCCTATATGCTTAAGTATATATATTCCTTACCATTTGAAATGTGTGGCCAAAAGGACTTAATGAATACGATCCGAGTGGCAGATGACCCACTCTCTGCTTGATTGGACTTTTGGGTTTTAGCTTGCCTTATGGTCTGATATCTTTTAACTTTTATTGATTGGTGTTTTATTCAAGCCCACTTGTTACACACTTTTTATACCTGTGAGTTTGCTGTTTTCCCTCATACTCTTGAAAAAGTTTGCATTATACAGACGAAACGTCGAGTTTCTTTTTAAACTTTATGTTGTTTTAAAAATGGATGGTTTTAGACAAAGACTTTTGGTTTTAATCATTTGAAATAATGTTCTTAATTCTTATAGTGTTTACACGGGAGGATTTTAAAGAAGTATCTTACATCCCAAGCTGTCTCAACCATGCTGACTAGAATTACTTGTGCTAAGCTTTTAATATTGCCAATAATATCGCTAAAATTGCTGAGATATATTAACATCGGTAATTATTCCTGGACATGTAATTAATATTGCTAATATTGGTAAACTTGTTCTGATGTATAGAAGATATCCCCCAAGTGCCTTGTGATATCATAATTTATCAGCACGAGCTGATAAAAGTATCAAATCCGAGCCTTGGTGAGGATTTCTATACTTTTATCAAAGAGTGCTGATAAATTATGATATCAGAAGGCACGAGGGAGATATTCTTTTTATCATTCATTATCAATTTTTCTAATTAAGATGATTATTAACAGAAATTAAATGGATATGAACACTTGCAATCGTAGGAGATATCACAAATAATTAGGTCAACGATATCTCCTGCAAAAGCCTCTAATGGATGATAAATATTGATATTGCTGATATTGCTACAACGTCGTTATAATAATGTGATTACCTTACAGTCTCGTGTGGCGTCTCGCAGCAGTGGTGAACGAAGTTTCCACATTTTCTACCAGCTTTTGAGCGGAGCAGACGGCGCATTGCTAGGTAAGCATCACCTACTTCTACCATTTAACCTCTTCTAGACAGACCACTCACTATCTTTAAACCAGTGAGCACACCGGTCTCCGTAGCGCAGTGGTTAATACAGTGGATTTAAGGCGGGTAGGTCCCGTGTTCGAATCCCATTTGTGGCATATGAGATTTATAATTTCTGTACCAACTCCAAACCAGAGCGAGTGCTTCGCAGGGCTGAATAGATAGGTGTACTTCCACCAACCAGTGTCCACAACTGGTTCAACAAAGGCCATGGTATGTACTGTTCTGTGGGAAAGTGCATATTAAAAGATCCCTTGCTACTTACCAAGAGTAGCAGATGTCCTCTATCATACTAACATTATCTTCTGTCCTGGACCGACAGTTGATGTAGCTGGACTGCGTTACCATGATAGACGTGCTTGAACCTAAATTTGATATAAGCATGTAAATAACAGACCTGTCAACCTTGAACCCTGGCATAAAAGGAGACAAGCCCCAAAAACAGGAGATTAGACCAAAAAACGATTCATATTACAAAATAAATAAACACTTATAATATTGTTTTACCGAATTTTTTTAACGTGTTTTAGATTCCTTGAAACTGACGTCCAATTCTGAAAACTACGCCTTCCTCAGAAACAGCTGTACAGAAGTTTCATCCATCGACGACAAGGAAGACTTCCACAAAATCAGAGTAAGATTTTACTGTAAACCGTACATGTATTAATATAGCGACTTGTTTTTTCGCGAATATGCCCCTAAAAGCAATTTCGCGAACGACCATCGCCTTATTGTAAGCACATTATAAGCGGTAAAATTATGCATGCTTATGAATTCCACCAATTGAGATTGAGCACGAACTACGCGTAAATTAAACGTACACAAAATTTTCACGGTTTACAATAGATAAATACACTCAGGATTTTACCAATGATAGAACAATATATCGTCGTCCATGATTAAGAAGTGTTTAATGATCTTTGTTTAGATATTACATTGTTAGAAACTTTAGTAAATATATATTTATTACACCATGGTTAGTGGGACAACCACTGTGGGAGGTAAATCAATCTACCACAATGTGAGGAACAGCTTTTGAAAGAACACCTCTGATATCACGAACTATCGCCGCTTCTACGTTGTATGACGTCATGCTTCACCTATAGGAATGTTCATAGACGGTGTTTCTGTCAGCTTGTTTCTGTTATATAACTTGTTTTTTGATAGCTTGAATGCATTGTGATAAAAAAAAGTATATATACTCATTTGCGCAAGATACCGTTTATTACAACTTGTGTGTATTCAAATGTGTATTCACTCGGCTTTCGCTCGTGATGTCAGATTTAAAACACACTCGCTGTAGATAAACGGTCTCTCACAGGAACTCTATATGTGTATGTTTCCTCAAGGTTGGATAAATCCCATGCTCGGCAGCCCGGGACCAGTCATTTTGCTTCTGGGCTACTGCTTTAGCATTTATAGGTAGCCCAGTGAGCTACCAAATAAATATTTTTTAAAACCTTTGTACAAAAAGAATTACTGATACTTTTTCAGCCACTTGTATTTTTTAATTAAATGTGGATGCTGGATAATGTATTTTTTTAATCTTTTGGGGCTACCTGAATGAGGTGCTGGGCTACGAGAATTACGAGAATGTTGATGGGTGGTAGGCAGCCCAGTGGGCTATATTAAAAAGTCAACATTTTCCAACCCTGTTCCTGTGTTGCAGAATGGTATGCTGGTGATTGGTTTCAAGCAAAGCGAGATTGATGCGGCCTTCCAGTTAGTTGCCAGCATTCTCAAACTTGGCAATGTGCCATTCGTCGCCAAGAGCAACGAAGATGGCACTGATGGGTGTAACCTTGGCGACCGTAAAGGTAATATTTTAATATTAATAACATGCTAATCATGTTTTACTACTGTTCTATGCTCAAGCTTTGTATTCCAAGTAGGTTACTCTTCACACTGGATCTTTTATAAATGTCAAGTAAATTCTTTTTTATTAAATACTTTTTATTTTTCTTGAGTGAGAAACAAGACATGTAGCGGGTGTGCCGATATTAAGGTCTGAGGTTGAATATGTTTTGTTATTATGTTTTGGGGGAACATGGCATTTCATGACAAGTCTGAGAAGAGTTAGCTCCCTTGCGAAAATTTGTTTTTGTACACTTTTTCTCAAAAAGAAAATTAAAAACATTTCACAAAAACCAAACAAAGATAGGGTCAGTAAAGAAACTGTAAACAGGGTGGGTTTTTTTGTTGTTGCATTTTATACGTTTGTTTCTGGTTTGTTATTTCCATTTTACGGGCTATTTTCTGTTCAAGCCAGTCGTACACGACTGGTTTATCAAATTCTGCGGTGTGTTATCCTGTCTATGGGTTATTGCACACAAAAGACCCCTTGCTGTTTTTCGGTAAGAGTAGCCCATGAAGCGGTGACAGCAGGTTTCCTCTAGGACCATGTGTCAATATAACCATGCGTCTGACCTCCAATAACCGCTGATTTATAATCGATGTGTTTCTAGTGGCGTCGTTAAATAAAACAAACTTTACTTTACATTGGAGATTTTTGCTTCTAAGCCACTCAACGAACCTCCCACATATTGTTACATGTGTATTACCCATGTTCGTATTGTCGCTACTAACACGGTTCTATTGATGTCGTCTATTCCACATGCACATGTTGTATGATTCGTCGTTTGTTCAGCAGGTTGTAATCCATTTGTTGGATTTTCACAAATAAAGATGTCAATCTCCCAATCTCTCGATATATATGTCTATCTAAAAGGGTTCTTAATGGTTACGTCACGAAGTCACTATCGTATGATTAGTGACTGCGCCAAGAGACGGCACGTAGCTCCGGGCAAGAGCGTCTGCATGAAGTTCCAGATTGTTGAAGGATCGATCCCTAACTGGGGACCAGTTGGGTTATTTCTTGTTCCTACCAGTTATTAATTCCTAAAATACATTGGTGTGTGCTGTCCTGTCTGTGGGAAAATGCACATAAAATATCCCTAGTTAGTATGTGTTAATGATGCGTCATATAGTGAAACAGCCTCTGAATGTCTACCATAACACATTTTGTAAGATTTCAGCAGTCCATGAATGTTGCATGAATGGTCACCAATAACAATGAATGCCAAGTTAACCGTGTTTATAAGTAGACGCCATATTCTGAAGCAAATGAATTATAGCTTGATATAATGCTATGTATTTTTTATTATAAATGTGTGGATTAGAGTGGTATTAAAGATTAAGCTTTATCTGCGTTTAATACATCGGGTTATTTGAGTTGCACTTTTTCTACTCGAAATCATTTTAAATTTATAACAAATGATTTTTTCCTTCATCCGACGAGAAAACACGCTCAATAGAAGATAGTCATTCTAGGACAAGCAGGCCCTCATAGTTTTTAATTCCATAAGATAATAACTTCTAAATATTAGGCCAGAAGGGATCACTTGTTTTATAACCGACTGTTTCTATTTTTGTCCAACATTCACAAAAACGACGTTTAACAAGGAGCATTTGTGTTCGCCCTGCAGAACCCATAAACGTCGTGGCAAAACAGAGCAATATCGCTTTAACAATGACTGAAGGTGTAAGCAATTCTGCATCCAAATGAAAACGTCCAACCATTCGAAAAATTTAATTCTAGCGATCCAAATTACCCACACTCTGGGTGTAAAGAAAGTCAGACCGCGTGAAGAAAAAGAAAGACTGGCGAATATAACGGACGAATGCGTTTGAGACGCCATTACGCCGAACTCATGGAGGTCTGGTGGTTCCGAACTATGTGATTATAACTTGTGATCTAAACTGATGCCGCATTATTAGCTATGTTTAATTAATACCACTGCAAATGGCCACTTGGCCGGCTTGGTTGGCCATCAGGTGATGTTAAAACTTTTCATTTGTCCATCGAAGCATGCGTGAATATCGTTATCCCATCTGGTACGAAGTTTTCTTGTTTAGACGCCATCGTATAGATTACATGTGACGCAGATTTGTTTTGCCGTGAACTAATTTTAGGAGTCAAAATATGTTGATGTTACAGCACAACATGTTCCTATCATGTCTCAATTTGCCCGCTGGTCTCTGCTGGGAACAATGATATCGTTGGCGAGGCAGATTTGCAAGTTGTTAATATGATATTAAAATAATTGTGATGTCACGCCAGAATACCGACTGTCGCTTCTGGTCGGCACTTAAGACGTTTATTACACAATAGACCCGATCAGTTAATCCGAAGCCGTACAGAGATGGACTCAAAGAAGTGAAATCTACCATGAACTGTGGCGTAACTCTTGTGTTCCGGGGAGGAAATATAGTGCGTACTAACATCGTATTTCCGTGTAACTCTTCTGTCTCCGGATTGCATGAGTTTCGCCGAATGAAATCACAGCGATTTTTAATTGTCGTTTACTTTTGTTGAAACTTGCTTGATCTCTTTGATGTATCGAATATCAAAGACGAGGGTAACAACATTCTATTAGAGATCGCATTAAGCCCTAACAGATGACAATGAGCTTACAAGAACATAAGGTATTCCCTAATGAATATTTCACAGCTCACAACGACGCTTGTAAACGCGGCGGATAATACTAGATTTATTCCGAAACACGGTTCCGTTTACCATGGGGATTTGTTCTGCTACAATGTTTATTCCATTACAACGACGTTTACACCTGTTTCGCTCATTCACAAGTGCGTTTCACTGTCGTAATTGTGTTCGGCCACTAAACGACGTGAGTGGTAAATGTAAGCCGTGCATTTAATAAGACTAAATATATTAAGTAGCTTTGTGAAAGCAGACGAACATAGTGCTATTGTTTACTCTGTAATATTTCATGTAAAATTAATACGTATACGTATATTTCATTACATGGACTATATGTAACATACTAATATAATTATAATTATATTGTAGTTTATCACATGAAGTAAAACACAAAGAAAAGTAATAATATAAATACAATTATTTTGTTATTTAAAGTGTCGAAATTTTACATCGTCTATAATCGTTAAATACAAAATATTTTTTTTGCTTAATAACGTCCTGTTTTATCCTTGGTAATACTGAATATTATTTATCACATTACATGGTTTTGGTTTATGCAATTTAAGGATTGTTATCTATGGATGAACCTTAATTTATATAATGAAAATCACCATGGAGCACAATCTTATTTTGGAAATGACAACAAATAATAGGACACACGTGGCTGCCCCCACCCCACCCCCGCCATTCCCACCCTCTCACTTCAAATAGGCGACCCAGTACACGGGAAACAGACGCACAAACGTACGGACAATATACCGGCTGAACTATTTGCAGATCGCAGCTGGGTATTATGAACATTCACCGTCTTTGTATCCATACGCATTAAAATAATATTTTCTCTTAGGTAATACTATTCAGATTATGATAATGCACATTTTACATTGTGACTCCAGACAAAATCTCCTATAAATAATATTAAATTTTGTTTCATGCTCTGTGAGCATCATTCATCGAGCCAAATATATAGTAAGTTACAAATCGACGCACACAGTTTTTCTCATGAGAAATCCGCTATGCAGGCGGTCTCGCTACGTAATTCCGTTTTTCAAACCAGAGTTGTCCCTTGCTTCTATATTCTTTGTATTGTTTTCCACCGAGGGAAACAGGCGCATTATGTATAAGACTGTTAAAAAATCGTTCGTACCTTATAAAATAGACATTTGTTAGGGTCGAGCGGTTCGAGTAACACACCACGGTGGGACAAGAGTGTCTCCACAACAGATCGCAGTTTTGTAATGTTTCACTTTGCCAAAAGCCTGCTGGTATACGGAAAGCGGCTAACTATTAAACGGCAGTGCAAGTAAGATAAAAATGGCTTTACATTGTGGCGCCGCAGCGGGGTGTATCTTTAATAACACCCTTTACGATGTGCCGAGCGCGCAATCGGGACGGCAATAGCCGAGCGCAGAAAAAGCTCAATTTGACGAGACCCCCATCTTGCCCTTATAATGTTGGTCATTAGAGAAATGGCAGGCATCCTTGCTTGATCCCACATTTTGAGCCCTAGCACCCATAAAACATTAAATATTGATGATTGTTGTGAAAGGACTGCAGTTTGCTAGCAGTGACAAAAACGCTCCCCTGGTCTCGGGGAGACTATGGTACTCAGCGGGACACCAGACCAACGCGTAGACAAAGCTTCAAATGAACATTCGCCTAAAGAATAGACGAAGAACATGTCAACTTCAAGTTCTCTTATACTCGCCCTTGAGAACGTATACCTGGGGTGGGAGGGTGTGGTGGGGCTGGAACATGTCTTGAGAGTTGTGGATGAAACCAAGTTATACAATGTCAACTGATTTTCGGTTACATAAAATAATCGTCTTGCTATATGAAAGGCAAGGCGATTTCTCACAGCAAGAGTCTCCGTCATTATACGATGGGAGTAAAAAAAGAACAATAACGGCAAGTTGTCGAGTAACGTTTCATCAGTCTGCCCTAGCATATTGTGTCTGTATATACAACAACTTTTAATGAATTAATGAATGATTTGAAGTTTAAAGTCGCTTCAGGATTATTTCACCTATATGCGACCAACAACTTTTAAAAGATATTTTGTAGTACATGTATATTATTCATTATACATGTATATGCTGATTTTAAGCAATGTCTTGTTTTTCTTATTCATACGTTATTTCTTTAGGGTCTAACATTCACGGACGCGTGAAAAGCTGTCATAAATTTTAAGGTAGAAATTCAGAGTATAATTCACGATGTTACACACCACTGATACAATTCAATTTCAATTTGTTTATTTACCGTATACCTTACGGTACATAGGCATGAAAATATGACATTATAACAACAGATTTTGTCTGATGCAATCCACTGCTTAGTCATATTGTACAAGTTTTGTCGCTTAACAACATGACGCATCAATGACTCGAATGTCTGATGCAATACCCTACTTTGCCATATTACACACGTTTCCACTGTCGTACGATATACCACGTCACTTGTACAGATGATGTCTTGTGCAATATCCATTATTAACGAGTATTAAACCTATACTATACTAGCCCGGCGAGGCGGGATGCGCTAATCTTTCGAGATGACCTGGTATGATCACTGCATTGGCCGCGATTCGCAAGAGCACGCCATTTTGACGTATCATAATAACACTTCGTCCCAGCATTGAGCAGAAATATGCTTTTGTCTATGTAAATAATGGTTTTGAAGTTCAGGTTTTACAGAAACGTGTTTAGCTAACAAAATATTGCTTCGTCACAGGACAAAAATATATACTAGTATATACATTTCTTGTGTTTCGGATGCCACTGCAAAAAAAACTATTAACATGAGTGTAATTCCTAACCGATGT
Source organism: Melanodrymia aurantiaca (assembly GCA_032355825.1). Classification (NCBI taxonomy): domain Eukaryota; kingdom Metazoa; phylum Mollusca; class Gastropoda; order Neomphalida; family Peltospiridae; genus Melanodrymia; species Melanodrymia aurantiaca. The sequence goes on from JAULBR010004981.1 coordinate 13,717, forward strand.
GTCATCCCCTCTCGCGGGGCTATAGTGGAACAATGGGTTCTGGTATCACACCCGGCTTTAATCGGGTATACGTGGTTAGGCAAACGCGTGTGGGGAGCAATTTACTGTTATCAACACACACAGAACGCACCGTCTCAAAGCGTTCGTGTTCCGACTTGTTTTCTATAGATTTATGTTGTTTTTCGTCAACTGGTACAAAAATATGACAACTTTGAGTTTCAATTACTCTAAAGAATAAGACACTCGAGTCAAGGTTCAGCGGGCGAGTTCAATGGGCGAGTTATTTTTGCTTCCCAACATTCGACGAACATTATACCAGAGATTAATGAGTTGAAAAAATATGCTTTTCACTAAAATAGTTTTCGCTAAATATATTTTAAACGACATGCAGTTAAGATTTACTAATCGCTGTTAAATGTTCGTCGTTTCAATGTTGAATGAGTTTAATGTCAGTGAGTATACACCATAATGCAGAATAATAAACCTTAAAAGCGGTATAGTCGACTGGATCGTTCATTGTTAGTGCATTCCAGCCACCTCGGCTATTGAATATTGAAATGATTTACTGTTGGTTTATTTCACTCCCGTTCATCCATCCTTTGATCACACAACACGTTTACAATGAACTTGGTGTATGTTGTGGACAAAACGGGTGCATGGAGTGAGATATAGTTCACTGGTTAGAGCGTATGTCTAAGGTGCGTGAGGTAAAACATTGACTCTAATTCTCAAGCCTCTCGCACAACACAGACTTTTGACTCGAAACATTCTTTTTGATACCAAAATCCATCGTTCGCGGGCCAAAAAGTCCACCAAAGCAAATGTTTTTAACATAAAAATATTTAATATGTTTGACAAAAATATATCGTGTTCAATTCCTCTCAACCTAAACGTATTTCTGCACAAGGCAGAGTTGAAGGGATATTGCAAGAACATCGTTGGCTGTGTGCGGGCCTTAAAACGAAAACAATGAACAGTTTTTTTTAGTATCAGCCAATCACCGTTCACGCTGCGGTCACGTGACAGATATTACACATTTTAGTACTGATTGTTTTTTTTCGAATACATGTAGTTCTAAGTAATTTTGTTTTTCATTGAGGCAACCAATAGTTCCAGCGGTAACAAGAACATTTGTTTTCGGAAAAACATTATCCCAGGCTTCAAAAGACTAGTACATGGAAAGCTAAGGTATATGCTGTCTTGTATGTGAGGAAAGTAAGTTATAAACGATCCCTTGCCAGTAGTAAAACATGGTAGCCCAGCTTACACTGGCCAAGCAAGAAGACGCAACAACCAATCACAATGCACCAAGAAGTACGCACAGCATTGGCTAAATCCAGTCACGTGATGCGTACTCAGGATTCAAGAGCGATTGCAGCAATGTTCAACATTCACCAATTATACTGATGTCCAAAAGAAACTATAGCAAGACAATTTTTTAAAATTTCTTTATAATTTCGATTATGGAAATGAAATGATTGCTCGGACATTTTCTCCTTTTATGGAATGAAATTTTGTTCACAGCATGTAAAAACACCACTCTCATGAATATATATCATTTGAACATGTAACATGGTTTGGTTTTTCTTCAGTAGTTTCTCAGAGTATTGGTATAGTTTCTTTTCGACGTCATCCATTCGCGATATATGTGATTTTTAATCCCAGTACCGACTTCAACCCAGAGTGAGTGCTCCGCAAGGATTACACTGACCATTGTCCATGACTGGTTCATAAAATGCTATGGTATGTACTGTCCTGTTTGTTAGAAAGTGTATATAAAAGAGTAGCGGATTTCATCTCTCATACTAACTCTAACTGCTCTGGACACGCAGTCGAGCCAGCTGGACTGTGATATAATGACAGGCGTGGTTGAACCTTAAATACATATGCACGCAAATACGCTATAACTAACAAACTAACTAACTAACTAACTAACTAAATAACTAACTAACTCGTTTACTACTAACCTGTTTATGGAGCTGACACTGGGCACGTTCTCCTGGGAACAAACTTGCTCGGTTAGCAATCTGTCTCTGATTTCCCAGGCAAACATCGTTGGATTGTCGGCTTTATACTGTGTAATGGCATCCACCACTTTAGGTGTGGCCACCTTCGGTTTGCTGCCTCCGATAACCCCGGGTTTGATAGAACCAGTTTCATAATACCTGAAACACATAATGACAATTTTGAAAAAAAGGAAGATAAAGTTTGTTTAACGAGCCGAGACCACTGGAACATATTGAAGGGATATTGCAACAAAGTCTCAAAACATCGTTGGATGTCCAATGCGCGGTATCGACATTTGGTCGCATAGGCGTTTATATAGGTCAATTCGCTTCCTGTTGGAAACAAATATTGCTTAAACCACATAGGCTACAGTAAGGCTGGCTTTCCATTAGTCCGGTTTTAGCCGTACGGCTAGCCGTACGGCTAGACGGTCAGAATCAAATACGTTGATTTACATTGACGTCTTTCCATTGGCACGATGCTAGCCGT
>JAULBR010005092.1:0-16208 GCA_032355825.1 Melanodrymia aurantiaca
TAAACCAGACGTGTTTCACTGGCTGGAACGGAAAATAGCCCATAAAAATGCTTTGCGCTGTGGAGGATCGATCTCTCAACCCATCCCGCCACAGGCAGACATTCTACCTCTGAGCTACATCCCGCTCCCGTTAACAGACGAAGTTGATTTGTTTAACACCACTGGAACATTAATAATCATCAGTTATTGGATTTAAAATGCACAGTTATGTTGACACATGGTTTCAGAAGAATCCCGCTGCTGACACATAGGATACTCTTATTAAATTATATACAGCAAGTGGTATTTATGTGCACTTTTCCACAGACAGGATAGCACAAATCGGGGCCTTTGATACAAAAGTCGTGGATTACTGGTTAGAACAAGAAATAACCAAACAACACACCACTGAGGCGGATCAATAGCTCAACTGCACAGTAAACATTATAAATGGTTATTTTTGAACTGTTGAATCACCTGTGCTGTATTTTCAGCGATGGCATGGCTCACCTATATTACCTAGTACCGGTATGCGTTTTGTGTGAACTTTATGAACTCATTATGGATAATAAAATAGAATACTGACCTCCGGCTGTATCAATGTTTCCGTTGGTCGACTGCAGGGTTTCTATTTCCTGTTGGAATTCTTTGCCTCCAGCTTTTTGCAACGCTGAACCTAGACGTGGTCAATGAAAACATTAGTTGTCATGACAATCAAGGTTCTTATGTATAACTGATTGAAGAGAAAATTCCACATTTAATTTAGTAATGAAATGAAATATTTGCAACCAGGGCTCTTTCAAGGTGACCCCAGTTTGCTCCTAAACTCCAAAATTACGGTACTTTAAATGTTCAACCCCCGTTTTTTCCTTAACAAGTTTGATGAGAATTTGTTTTCCAAAATAAACAATATTACATAATTTATTATAAAGAAATATTCAATACAAGAGATATCGGACTATGATTTATCATTAAGATTAGTTTTATTAGTCTAACAAAGTCAAGTTGTTTGTATATTGTATTTGTCACTGGCAGAGGTTATTAAACGTCTTGTTTCTTGTGTCACATTTTAAAGAAAAAACTATGTTTGCAAAAGATTAACAGACCAAATTAACTGAATGACACAATTATTTTTGTCGGTTAATCGGTAGAAAATACTACAAGTTTGTTGGGTTGATTTGTTGTCAAATGCATGCATCTGCAGTCATCGTAATAAGATCGCCTTGAAGAAGAATCGTCTAATAACATACCTACTTCGCCCCCCAGGTGGTATGTTGAGTTAGTTGGGTGGACAATAGCATCAGCCGTTACTTTCACTATATCTCCTTGTAAAACTGTCATCTGCAAACAATGGTCAAAATACACCTTATAACTACTGATGTATAGTATTATGAAACTACAAACTTGCATATTTTTATAGAGATTACAAAATTTCGTATTTGATGAACAAAATTGATCTTAAATTGGGTCACTTCAATATTTTAACAGGACTGTAACCTGTCCAACCCGATATATATAATATGGTTGTCATAGCAATCTTCAATATTTTAATCTGCATCATGCCAAAACCTATATATATATATACAGTCAAACATGTTTGAACGGCCACCTGTATTAAGCAGCCACCTGTCTTAAAGGGTCACCATAATATTCTACCAAATCAACAATTTTAGTGCATAATGATCTGTATTAAGCAGCCACCTGTCTTAAGAGGCCACTTTTTGTTACTCCCTTTGGTGGCTGCTTAAGACAGGTTTGACTGTATATACATACATATATCTAATCTATGTCATTTATAAATGCTACGTCATAACTTATTAGCCACTTCCATGTACTTATTCAAGAAAATTATCAAAATATCTTAAAATTGGCCAAAAATATTTTAGTGGTTGAATAAACACAATTTGCACATGTCATATGTAATCGACACAATGGCGTGTCGTTCAACTTTGTCTTTAGAAAGAGTTGGTAACCTTTTGTCCTAGAAAGAGTTTCTTCTCTCCGAGGATGGTGAAACCTCCGGCGGTTGTTCCGAGAGATTTCAGATTGGCCGGATCCCCGATGCTGCTTGTTCTCTGTAAATAACACATTTAAAACTAATTCATATCAAGAAATAATTGTACAAAATCAAACATGTAAATCATCAACGAATTTACAAACTTGTGTTCCTATGGTTGGACCATTATTATTATTCAGATGCCTATAAACTGCAGGGCTCCTAGAATATGGTAGAGAATTTTCGACTGAGGCTAATCAATATTTAATGTCATGTTGCCCAATGGTTAGTGAAAAAAACATCCAAACATACAGTAAATTTTGTTTAGTTACTGATTAACCTAAGTTGCATACATTCATAGGTGCACACCAGATTTAAAAGAGGGTAGAGGGATGGGTTGCCAAGGATCCCCATATTTTTTAACAATAATTTGAGTTAATTTACCAATTTTAGTTAAAACAAGTTACTTTGTTGAGGTTTTCAAAATATTTTTGGCTTTACTATGGGCTATTGAAACTGTAATCATGGCAATCAATGTTGAAAACCGCTATCCCATTTGCTAGAAGATTATTTCAAACTTCCAGAACCCATGAACTGTAATGAGTATAACAAACATTTAATTATTGCGTTATTGTAATATTACACAATTGTAACTTTTTTTCTCACTACTGAAAGCATAACTGGTACGGTACATTTCAAAAAACAAGTTTGAAAATATATTTGTCAAGAAAATGACGTTCAGTGGAACTTTAATAGTGAAACAATAATTATTAAATTTGTTATAATTAAATACCTTTCCTAAACCAATTTTATTAGGTTCCGCTTTGCCAACTTTTTTGCCCCCTTTCTTTGCCACTGTTTTAGATGAGGTAGCTTTGACGTCAGGCTTGGGTTTGGGTTTGGTTTTCGCGACTGGTGGCGTGACGGCCGCAGGTGCATTTGCGAAGCGAGATCCCTTCTTACGTCCGAGCATTTCCGGGTGGATTCGCGGCAACACTCCTCCAGATGCGATTGTCACATGTTTCAATAACTGTGGTGAAACATTAAACAACACGTCCATCAAGATGCCAATGTATATTAACAATAACTGACGCAGGTAAGCAAAGTAATGCATACCATTTGCTTTGAATATAAATACATGTATATATACATGTGTATTTATAAATTTGTTTATAATATAAAGAACATTTTTCTTTCAATTTTAGAAAGTGTTTCAAGATGAAGGCGTGAGAGAGGGGTATGTAAATTAGCGTAGATAGGATTAGTCTAAACATAGCATTTTTGACCGTACCAGTATAAGACGTTGTGACTTGAACAAAATGTATTTGCTATGCAAGGACCACGATATGATACATCGATCTAAGAAAGACATGACAACCGTGCCGGTTGGTTACCGCAGAAAGGTATCAGGTACCGGTAATCAATTAAATATTCAGTACCCGGTACCCGGTAATTCAATTTGTGTAATGACTTCACTTTTGGTTATTGCTATGAATTTATCATACCAAGAAATACAATAGAAGTTTAATACTTGCCAGATAATTGCGAATGCAAATAAATATTTGCTTAAGGTTTGATGATGACATAAAAATGTTGGTATTAGATTAATAGATTAGTGAGGGAAAAAGAGGGTCGTCCGCGATACCATAAACAGACCTGTTTCATTTGGCGTTAACTTACTCTATGTAATTCCTCATCATTAGCAATTGCAAGAAGAATGTGTCTTGGTGTGACCCGACTTTTCTTGTTATCTCGCGCTGCGTTCCCCGCCAGTTCAAGAATCTCAGCTGAAATATCAACAAATTCAGTCTGAGTTTCATTTATTATCGGACATTTGAATTAGTATCGACATTGTAAAATATCCAACCTAGAGACCATGCATAAATGTCAATGTTTTTCACAATCCGAACAAAATTACAATTTGATTTTACACCCTCCCTCCCCTCCCTCCCCTCCCTCCCCTCCCTCCCCTCCCCTTCTAATCCTAACATAAAACATTGATCAAATGTGGACCGATCTTTTTACATAAAAAACAATCCAAACTTGGCTTTTACCACAACTCCACCTTCAGAACTATTGTTTGGATTGTGGAACATATTGACATTAATGCACATCCTTTACAAAAACATTTATATCAGCACTCACAATTATTGATAATTCAGTCAAAATTAAAGGGCTTGTTTTAATAACAGTAAAAATAATAGATACAAGAAAAATGTGACAATCCTAATTTTGTGCGAATTGTGAAATACATTGACATTAATACACAATCCTAACCGTTCATTTAGAAGCTTCTTTACATTAGTCTAATAGATATTCTCTAAAGTTTGAACTTTTGTTTTAAAAAAAAACAAAGTTTGTGGGAAGATCTATCAATACTTCCCGTAGATGATCCACCGATACATAGCCCATGGCATAGGCCTACAAACAGTACCGTAAGTCAATATATAGCCTAAACAGCCCCACCCCATTCAGCTTGACCAGTGACAATTAATTTTGAAACTTCCTACAATTACATTTTTAATCAAAATCATTACCGGTACTTTACAGACTTTATTTTTGTACAAAAATTAAATTATGAACATTATTAATTTTAATTCTGTTCTGTTTGTTTAACATCCACATTCAGAGCAAGCTGTTATAATAATATCCCTTGAACTTGTGTTGATTTATATACAGTATTATAAATGGAGTACCACATCGTGTTACGACAGTTACGTGACATTGTCTAACTGCATACATGTGTCATTATACATGTGCCGGTACGTTATTTACGTGCCGCAAAGTAAAGTTTGTTTTATATAACGACGCTGCTAGAAACACATCGATTATAAATCAGCAGTTATTGGATGTCAGATCATATGTATGGTTATATTTACACATGGTCACAGAGGAAACCCGCTGTCGCCACATAGGCTACTCTTCTACGAATAACAGCAAGGGTAGTCCACCAACAGTAGACATCTGGATAGATGCTTAACAGGACATCGAACATCTACGTTTGTCGTTTATCGTTGATGAACTATGTAGGGGTCTTTTATGTGCACTTTCCCATAGACAGAATAGCACACACCACGGAATTTGATAAACCAGTCGTGGATCACTGGCAGAAACGGAAAATAGACCATAAATGATAAAAAAATGTTTTGCGCTGTGGAGGATCGATCTCACGACCCATCCCGCCACAGGCGGACGGACTTTACCGGTGAGATACTCTATGACGGCCGCCATGTACACTGGAGCTCCTGACCCGATGCGGAAGTGATGCGTGTCGCGTTTCATGTAGCGTAGCATCCTCGCCACGGGGAACAGAACCCCGGATCGAGCGGACCGCGACAGAATCTTCTGTTTCTTCTTTCCCCCTCGTCCCGACATCTTTAGTTTCTGGCTGTAAACGTTGTGCAATTACTTGTTGTTGTATCGCAACAAGCTGGAACAAATACAAGCGGACGAGTCCACTTTGGTAATAGCTGGTTAATATAGATATCCCACTCCCGCTGGATAAATAATAATATTTATCTAAATAGATCATGTGCAATACACAATTATATATCACAAACGTAGCTTCGCTTTGCATCCGTTCTTCATTTATTTGTTTTAGGTTTGTATTGAAGATGCACATTAACAACAGCAAACTAAATGATTACAGTTACAGGGGAGGTGTAAGTAAAAGCTAAAACGATAATTTTTAGATAGCAAGTTATGACCTGTGATCTATGGGGAACAACTCTTGTTTGTTTATTGCAACAAGGCAGTGTTGTACCAAAGTGGCGAAGATAACGCTTGTTTAACGACACCACTGGAACGCATTGATTATTAACAATAATGGACGTCAAATGAATGATTATAATTATCGACCCTTGCCTTGGTCATAGATGAAGCCCGCTGCCGCTACATGGGCTATTCTTAACAAATAACAGCAAGGGATATTATTATTAGACAGGATAGCACATCCCGCAGCCTTTGGTGAAACCGTCGTGGATCACTGGATGGAACGGGAAATAACCCAACCGGTCCACTAACGAGGTTCGAACACCTGGGGGGAGCTACGTCTCGCTTGATAGATGTCAATTAATTGCTTGCGTACCGGACTTATACTTTTTAGTTAGTTTTTCCCCGTTCCAGCCAGTGGTACACGTGACGACTGGTTTATCAAATTCCGTGGTGTGTGTTATCCTGTCTATGGGATAGTGTACATAAAAGACCCCTTGTTGTTTTTCGGTAAGAGTAGCCCATGAAGCGGCGACGGCAGGTTTCCTCTGAGAACCATGTGTCAATATAAGCATGCATCTGACGTCCAATAACCGCTGATTTATAATCGATGTGTTTCTAGTGGCGTCGTTAAATAAAACAAACTTTAATGTCAACCTTGAATCCTGAGTCACGAACAGCGAACTTGAACGTATAATGTTGTTCGGTGCGAACATTAACAAGATTGTACAAAATGGCGTCACCCTCTAATAAACCTAAATGTTTTTGAGAAACCTGTTATAACTTATAATACTGGAATTACTCTTCATTTAGTATCATAATAATAAATATTTAATAATTTTTTTATTTACATTACGTAAGACTCACAATATATTACTTTGTCGACTGCATGGTCGTTTTCGTTCCATTTTTATTAAAACATAAAATTAGCCGCCATTTTGTGTTTTACAGGCCTCTCAGATCCATTAGCCTAGTTGGCGAACAATGTTATGTAGGAAGCAAACAAAAATCGTTCAAGTTGGCAATCAGTTCGCTTGATCGCTATCAACGCAAACTGTTTGCAAACTTGAACGCGACCCAGGAGATTCATATTACAAAATTGAATTGTTGTTTAACAACACCCCAGCATGAAAAAAGACATCAGCTATTGGGTGTCAATGTAATTATGGTATACAGTGTACCCATATTATTACAAAATAAATAAACTCTTTTTTAACTTTTAATTTTTTATTACATTAGTGTTACATGATCCCCTCCTATTTAAAATGCTTCTTCACTCATGCACAAAATTATTTTCGAGTAGCAAGGGTATCTGATTGAGGTTCTAGAGGTCGAAAGCTCGATCCTCTTTGGTGGACTCATTGGGTTGTTTCCCGTTCCAACTAGTGATCCACATCTGGTCTATCAAAGGCTGTGGTTTGTACAATCCTGTCCGGAAAAGTGCACATAAAAGACCCCTTGCTATTATTCAGTAAGAGTAGCCTATGTGCTGACGTGGATGCCTTCTCTGACAACGTGTCGATATAATTGTGTATTTGACATCCAATAACTTTTGATTACTAATAACTGTGTTCCAGGGGTGTCATTAAACAAACTGGTCAACTTAATCTGTGACCAAGTGTCGATATAACCGTGCATTTGACATCCGTTAACCACAGATTACTAATCTGTGTGCTCCAGTGGTCTCATTAAACACACAAACTTTATTTATTTCCAATAGACTTGTTATGACACTCTTTTGAAATCATGTCCTTCGAAAACCCTCCCCCACCCCACTTTTTCCCCCACCACTCCACTTATAAGAACTGTCACGTGAGATTAGTTTTAACAGCTTACAGCCTGGTGGTATACCTTCCCAGCACAGACAGGTGCATGACGTGGCTATTGTAATATTGATTTCGGGGATTAACTGATAAACTTCTTCTTTGTAAGCTTGTTAGAACCTCGATACAATGCATGCACACTACATTCAACACAACTTCACACTGAATATGTGGACCATGTTGCTGGCTTAAGGATAAAGTGATAACTTTTCTAAGCTTTATTATTATTATTATAATAAATTTGTGTTTAACGACACCCCTGCACGAAAAAATAACACATCGGCTATTGGGTGTCAATATATGGTGTAAACGAACAAAAATCAGTGTATAGAGCTGACATATAAATCATATATGGTAAAGTCTAAAAGCAATAGTGTAAATGGCTATGTTTCTAAGCTTTAAGTCATAGTACTGTAGTTCGTGTAAAATATTTCTGGTAAAAAAAAGTCACTGTATAAAATATCTACAGTATGGTAAAAAAAAATCTCATTTATCATATGGCATAATAATTCCTACCCAATAATATGAAACCACACTTGTTAATTAGTATTAAATATGTTAGAAATTAGATGTGTACGTAGAGTGCCATCCTTTTTAAATCTCGGCATTATGCCTTTAAAATTTGAAAATATTTCCAAAAAAGAATTAACTTAAAATTTGTCCAACCTTGAGGCAAATAAATATACATGTTTCATTTATATGTTATAAGTGACTTTACACAATAGAATAAAGGAGCACGTCTATCAAAGGCTGTGGTGTGTGCTATCCTGTCTGTGAGAAAGGGCATATAAAAGAATAACATATGTGGAAACAGCAGTTTTCCTCTATGACCAAGTGTCAATATAACCATGGGTTTGACAACCAATAACCACTGATTAATAATCAATGTGTTCCAGTGGTGTCATTAAACAAACAAATTTTATCTGTGACCAAGTCTCGACATAAACATGCTTTTGACATCCAATAACCACTGATTAATAATCAATATGTTCCAGTGGTGTCATTAAACAAACAACCTTTTAATATCTTTTTTCTTAATCATCTTAAAACTTGGTAGTGTGCCTTTAAAATCGAAAAAAAAATGAATTTTTTTTTTCAAGTTATAATTTGTCCAAGCCTTGAGGCAAATAAATACATATATATTTTCCTGTAAAGTGGTTGTCTGTCTGTCTGTCTGTCTGTCTGATTCTGCCGCTAAGTGACTTTAGTTTACACAATAGAATAAAAGCTCACGGCCACAGACTGGTTGATATGTTTTCTTAGTGGAGTCGGTCCCACAGATATAGCGTTCACGTATTATTCATGTCGTGTGTCATGAACAATTATTGCCGCTTTAAGTTTAATAAGTCCCTTTGTAAGTCACAGCATGCAGTTGTTTCCTTAATGGCCAACTTGGATTTGAGGATTTAAAAGCATGTATTGCTGGAGTATTTAATGTCAGTTTTATTATCGTAGTTTACATGCATTGTCGATAATACACTATAAGTAGTTTCAGAAATGCTCAGTGCATTTTTTAAATTTTGTTTTGTTTTTGTCAGAGCTTTTTTATTGCAGTAAATCAGGAGTGTGGAAATTTAAAAAATCTTCACTTATCTCAGGACAAGTAGTCTTGTCTAAATTTACTTGTCCTGAGAAAAAGTTACTTGTCCTGTTTTGTTTTTGTTTTTTTTAATGATGAAAACCTAACCTTTTCCCCCAGATATAACTATTATACCCTTCTACTGTCAACCTAAATAACCAAGACATTTGTAAATACTGTGAAGGACGTCAAGAAATATCGACGCTCAGGCTTTATTTAAATAAAATTTTCACATCCAATAACTGCTGATTAATAATCAATATGTTCCAGTGGTGTCGTTAAACAAACTTTTAGAACTTTCAGAAATGCCTAATGCTACATTATTGTTACCATACAGAAAATTCCCGTTATATATATATAGGTTTTACTGTATTTATATCCAATTTATTCAATTTCAGAATATATAGTGTATTTTATATAAACCTGATACATCCATGTTTTGATGTGGACATAACGAAGTGCAGAAAGCATTAAACTTGTGTACGGCGGAGGTCTTCTTTGATGTAATTACAACCAGCGTTTCAGTTAGCGCACGTCACCGAGCGCCGATTAGGCACTGCCACTTCTTTTATAGTTGTTCAGCAGCTTGATCGCTGGTACGGGTATATAATGCACCCATTAAATACCTGTGTTATTGAACAGGGACAGCAACAGCTCACGTTACTCGTATGATTATATGCAAGATGACAGGCAGATAGATATTCTTCTGTAATGTGGTTATAGTTGTTAGACTTCATGCGTAAGACAGCTGGGAGATATATTCCTATGTACATGTACTGTGGTTAGTTTTTCATAAAGAACACAACAGGCAGATAGATATTCTTCTGTAATGTGGTTAAAGTTGTTAGACAATTGGGAGATATATTCTGATGTCCATGTAATGTGGTCAGAGCTTTTCATATAGAATGTAGTTGGAGTTTTTCATATAGAAGACATTTTAATTAATTAACAGGTAGATATATTTTCCTGTAAAATGGTTGGAGTTTTGCATATATAGAAGACAGCAGGTAGATATATTCCCCTGTAATGTGGTTGGAGTTTTTCTGCTGCAAGTTTACAGTGTGCACTTAATATTGTATTATCAATGTTCTAACAGTATCATAATTGTTTTTCATATAGAAGGCAACAGGTAGATATGGGTTTTTCACACGCATGACAATTTAACAGGCAGATATATTCACCTGTAATGTGTTAGAGTTTTTCATATAGAAGACAACATGGAGATTTATTCTGCTGTAATGTGGATGGAGTTTTTCATATAGAAGAGAAGACAACTGTTAGATATAGTCTACAGTAATGTGATTTGGAGTCTTCTGCTGCAAGTTCGCAATGTGCACACGATATCGTGTTATCAATATTCTACGGGTATCGTGATTATAATCCGTATCAGTGTCTTTGTGATAGGTATTCTCGAGTTCCTGAGTAGCTAGAGATTAAGCACGGTGGATATTTTGTTAATGGCTAATCTTCTGGAAGTACATGTACTATAGGCTCTGGTCTTAAAGGACAATTATTGTTTTGTCTTCGCTGGAACTTGGAAATGTTTCGTTCTTTTGATTTAAAACTTGCTACATTAGACTGTGCTAGATTGGTCTGTGCTACATACATGTAGGACTGTGCTACAGTGGATTGTGCTACAGTGGATTGTGCTACACTGAGCTGTGCTACATTGTATGATTGACAGTTATGGGATGTACATGTGTACTAACATGAGTATTTCATGGCCCGGTGTTGTTTTTGTTCCAGTTGCAATATATAGAATGAGGTGTGTGAAATATTTCTATTCTTAAACAACACAGGATAACAAATTTTCAATGAAAATAGTTAAATATTAAAGTTATTTAACAATTTCTCACTATAAAGTATGGAATATTGAAGTTATTTAACTGTACGTGTAACATGTGCAATATTCTTGTTAACTTGCACCAACGTTGGATAATAAGTTTTCACTGTAAAGCTTGGAATATTAATGTTATTTAACATCAACATTGGATAACAGTTTCTCACTATACATTTTTGTAGCATATGGAATATAAAAGTTATTAAACATCAACACTGTAACCTGGTTTATTCTCGTTATTTAACATCAACATTGGATAACAATTTCTTAATGTGACGTGTGGAATATTCAAGTTATGTTACATCTCTGAATAACAATAATTGTTTCCTCTGCTGTGTGTAGAATATTCAAATTATTAGACATCCTGGATAACGATTGATTGATTACTCTATCGAACCCTTGGATTATTCTCTAGTTATGTAACATCAATATTGGAGACAAATTTCTCACTGTGATAATGGATATAAATACGTGTCTGTGATTTGTTTACGTGAACGTCTGACAAACTTTAGACTTGATAAATTGAGTCTACCACTGGATTACGTCTTGTTACCACATCCCATCGTTGTGTGTGCATATTTTACACGTGTAGTTCGTTGTCATGGCAACAATGGCTCAAGTAGCACAGTACAAGGATTTACGACTGACGATAGACAATAATGCACCATCGTATGATTATACAGAGTATCAGGTGGGTTGTTTAAAAATAATTTTACGCCAAATAATGAACATTACATTTTTTCCCGTTCCAACCTTGCCTAATGCAGTTTCGAACGCCACTCCAGTTTATTTTGTTATTTTACTAGGTTAAAAAAAAAGAGATTTGTTTAAGATTTTATGATACAAAAAACCTGTAGTGGTTAGACCTCCGGGTTCACGACTGGTAGATACTGGGTTCGATTCCTGCTTGAGGCGATGGGATTTGATCCTAGTGAGTGCTTTGCAAGTCTCAATATAAAGTGGGACGGTCATAGTTTACATAGGCTGATTTCACTAATTTTACATGTTTGTGAAGAATACCGCGGTAACTATGGTGTAGTTGTTAGACCACATGGATCACGACTGGTAGATACTGTTTACATGTTTGTGAAGAATACCGGGGTAACTACAAATATATTGGAAATTCAAAACAATTGTTTTCACAAAGATATACCAAAAACAAAAATCCACCAACATTAAAAAGGTCATAATGTGAAACCTGATTTTTTATTCAAATTAGACTAAAAATAAATCAATGGATAATTCTACTCAACAGTCCACGTCACAGACCTGTTGAATATGGCGGACAACAAAGTTGGAGTAAAACGATAAAAAATTTGTTCATGAATGATAATGTCTGCCATTTTCCGTCTTCTAGACGGAAAATGATTTCCCTTATTTTGTACTACTAACTGACATTATTTTGTTGTTATATTATGTGTGCTTCTAGCTTTAGGTACACATTATATATTACAACATAAAAATCAATAAACACTTTTTGGCAGATGACGCCATTTTGGCATATTTTCAATTCTGACCAACCTGCACTTTATTTTATCATTTTTGTGAGAGAAAAATTCCAGTAAAAAAGTATTTTATATTTTTTTGTCCAAAAAACCTGTTTCTGTGGTGTAGTGGTTAGACTAGCAGGATCACGACTGGTAGATCAACTAGCAGACAACAAAGTTGGAGAAAAACAATTAAAAATGTGTTCATGAGTTGAGCCCCAAGAATGATGTCAGCCATTTTCCTTATTTTGTACTACTAACCGAGATTATTCTATACTTCGTGTCATAACATTTGGAGTATGTTCTTCGTAGATAACTTTAGTTTCGTTTAACGCAAAGAAAAAAGGTAAACATTTTTGAAAATAATAAAAAAGTCCTATTTTTACGTCCAAATTATATAACTTTAGGTTAACAAATAAAAATATTGTTTTTTAAATACGTACAAAAATCGTCAGAAAGATCTGCCTTTTTCAATGGCCGATGATGGGGGTTTTTTAGGATTTTTTGTATGTGCATTAAACGAAACTAAAGTTAGCTACGAAAAACATACTACAAATGTTGTGACATGAAGTATAGTGTAATATTTTGTGTGTTTCTAGTTTAGGATACACATTACCGGGGTATATATTACGACATACTAACCAGCATTATTTTAGTGTACATAATATTTTGTATGCTCCTATATTATGGACACACTATACATTACAACATAAAAAATCAAAAAAAATTGTTTGGCAGGAGACGCCATTTTGGCAACTACGTGTTTGACCATGCCCCTTTAAATTTTATTTTATTTTATTTATTTATTTATTTTTTTTTTTCAAAAGATTTTATTGTCCCCAGAAACATAGGTAGTGAACAGGTTGGGGGCCATGTTCACTGCCGTACATAATGCTCCTTTAAAGTTGACTTTGTTTTGCAGGAGGAGCTGGAGGGAACGAAACACGAACTGATAGCGGAGAAACACCGAGCGGCCGAGTTACGACTCGAGAAGGTTCATACCGTTGTCATGGATACCATTCTTTTTATTGCCATGACGACTTTACATGCCATTTTATACTAACATTGCACCTTTTTTTTCTTCAGCGCACAGAAATCTAACAACATGTTTGACTTTGTTTACTAGCTACTGTAAAACGGGTGTTATTCGAGAGTCTGTAATTTTTGCGTTTGTTTAGTGTAATTTAACTATAATACAGTGTAATCTTTGCATTTTTCGCATTTGTACTGTGTAATTTAACTAATACAGAATGTAATTTTTGCGTAATTTAACTATAATACAGTCGGTCATTTTTTGTATTTTTTCGCATTTGAATTTTTAATTGCGAAAATCAAAATCTTGTAAATAATTACTAGCCAGTATAGTGATTATACTTTTTATAGTGTTTTTGCAACTTGATAATTATATATTGCAATTTGATCGTTTTGTTTTAAATCGCTAAAATGTATAGCCGAGAATATTACCTGTTTTACAGTATTTAGTACCGGTTTTGAGTTTCTTGAATCTTGTATTTAACATGAACTGTATTTCCTTTAGAAGATCTATACTAACATAGTGTTGCACTTCTGTTGTTAATTTTTAAGAAAACTTAATTATACAAATTTATAGACATGATATTGTTATTAATTTTCTGACTGCTGGTCTTGATCAGCTGTTAACATTCTGTAGCAAGTCGTACACTCAATTGTTTTTTTTCGTTGTTGTTTACGCCAAAACAAATGTGTTTCTGGTTTCCAGACCAACCCTAATTTTATGCCCCGACACTGAACAATTTTGATGAAAAAAAGATACATTTTAACGGGTTCTTTTTTCACGAAGCCAAACATTTGTTCATGAAACAAAATATTTTGTTTGGCGAAATTTTGTTTTAGCAAAATAAAAACATGAAATCTGAAAGACATATTTGTTTTAGACCTTACTCATAATTATAATAACCTTTGTGATACTAATTATGACTAATATAGAGTTTATTGTGTGATATTGTCAGTGGTACTCACTGTGTACATGTGTTTTGCTTAACGGTACTAACATTTATTGCATTCATTTATTTATTTTGTTTGTTTTGTTTAATTTAAATTTCAGGAACTCTTATTATATTAATTCAATACCTTTTTGGAAAAATAATATTTTAACTGAATTATGTATTTAATGCACATGAATAAACTGTATAATTAATAGATCAGCTTCAATATTATACATTGCAAATACATAAATATATCATAAAAGCATGCATGCATGTAACAACATTATTATAAGTACTAATGATATGTGTATACTTATTTCAGCACATAATGGCATATTTGGTTATAATTATAAACAAGGGTGGGTGGAGAGGGAATTTAAAATGTTATTTACATCTAACATATTATGTTGTAAGCCACAGGTGTGGCAGTACATGTATATGATTATCTTTCGCAAACACTGCCATGGCTGTTATTCATAGGTGCGTGATGTCATCTTGATTTTGTTGTAATATCCCTTCAATTCTACGTTGTGCAGAGATACACATTTGGATTATGAACAGTATATTTGAGAGAAGGCAGCACCAAATGTATGATATATAATGTCCCTTTGACTGTGTCTTGTGCAGAGATACTCCTTTAGCCATGTCATGATTTTATCATTTAGATTGGATTATGAACAGTATGTTTGAGAGAATTCAGGCATGATAATGTCCCTCTAACTCTGCCTTGTGCAGAGATACAAATTTGGCCAGTATGAACAGTATGTTTGAGAGAAGGAAGGCAACACACATTGTATAATAACATTCACCTTTCTATCAATTTTCAGGGCAGTACAGAGTCAGACATTGTCCGTATTCTGGACTTCGATTCGGAACCTAACAGTCAGGATCAGACACGGGAAAGTTCAAGACCGGTACGTGATATTGATAATTCTTGCTCTTTTTAGAACAAATACGGTATTTAAGTGTTGGATACTGTGATAAAAGTTCTATTTGGAAGATATATGGTACTTGAATTTTAAAATTGATAATGTTTAAAATTCTTCTATTTAGAATAAATATTGCACAGCAATCACTCTCTTGCATGGAAGTTGTACAATAGTTTGAAAGTCGTGTTCTATTTAGACAATTAATTCCAGTGAATACCTCTTTGGGTCGGTATTGATTAAAGATTAGGGAACGATCAAAGAGAACAACAGTTTGTACTATTACCTCGCTCTCACTCTCTAGTGTTTTGTATTGATCCACCAACTTTCCTGCTCATTCGACGCTAAAGAGCTCCACTCAGAGAGGGACATAATCGTTTCTCACCAGGCTAATTGGTCATTTATTTCCACTTAGTAATTCACAGGTTTTCTAAACAATATTTTGCTTTTAGTTTTATGTTACAATTTCTCCGTGGCCAAGACCAAACAAAAAAATAAATAGATGTGTGTAGGGTAACCCTACCAACCTTAATTTGACCCCCTCATCACCCCTACTCAAAATGTTTTATTGCTAAAAATACTCAAAATATTTTATTGCTAAAAATACTCAAAATATTTTATTGCTAAATTTTTTTTTTATATATATACACTGTATATATTTAAAAATTTAAATATAGAACTGCTATGAATATATTTATAACAGTCAAATATATGTATTTCAAGCACCTCCATCACCTATTGTTAACACAGGATTTGTATGAGGTGCTTACATTTAAAACATTCGGTAAATTAATTATAATTTTATCACAGCGAAAACATCTTTATGGGCTATTTTCCGTTTCCAGCCAGTGAAACACGTCTGGTTTATCAAATTCCGTGTTGTGTGCTATCCTGTCTATGGGA
>JAULBR010005200.1:0-16197 GCA_032355825.1 Melanodrymia aurantiaca
TGTGCATATTTGCAACAATAAATCAAATCAATGATATAATGTAAGTAATAAATGTACTTTGTAACTAGCGTTTCATGTCGATTTGGTTTGTCTTTTGATCAATACAAACAATCGGTTTCATGTAAACCTTTGATTTCCTTCCCCAAAGAGTAAAGACGCCGTTGTTGATTGGTTCTTAAAGAATAGCCCAGTAATTGATTGACAGGAGGCGTGTTTTAAAATGTAGTCACAAAACATTGCATGTTTGTTTTACTTAATTGATATACTGTAACTCAGAACTGTATTTTACACACAGGCTGTTACTGTGTATTAATTAAGTAAAACAAACATGCAGCTAACTAATACAGCTAATACAGCGTTTTGGGATGACACTTTAAACAAAGGACATTGTATTAACGGAATTGGATAACAGTCGATAATAGATTATTTTCTGTATGATACATTGTAACATTTCATTAAAGTAGAACAATTTTACAAGTTTATTTGGAATTTTATGGATATCATAACTTGTAGAATATACAAGGTAATGCTAAAAACATATATCCCTTGTGATTAGATTATACTACAGTATTATAAAGGAATTGATTAATATCAGTAGATGCAAGAAATTACCTTTAGACACTATTAAATTTGTTATATATATACACATGTAATGCGGTCTCAAATCGATTGACTCTTGGTTCCGCGGACCTTACCCAGGGCAGTGGTGTTCAGTGGAGCGATGCATGAATGTTATTTTTCTTGTTCTATGCATTTGGTCTGTAATGCATTACATCTGTACCAGAAGTTAATCGATTGCTTACTTCCGGTTTAAATTTTTTATATTTTCCTGTTGCACAAGCCCCTTGCCCGCGAATAAGCCCACCACCCTCTGACCTGCAAATGAATGGTCTTAGGCCCCTGGGCTTATTCCCGGTAAAATACGGTACTCACCAAAAAGACTTAGTCCTTCCTTGGCACTGTTAGATTTACCAGCCTTGTAAACTGAAGGATGAGCCTCTCTGTGAAATATCTGTAGCGCACTGGACAAAAACAACAAAACATGTTTAGCTTTTATTTGCATTTTCGATTTACACTTTCATAATGAAATATTTATACAGAAAACTTTGAACTTTTTTTTCTTGTCATAAATAATACTTAACCAATATCGCCAATTACTTGCCTGGATCTACGACACTTTTCACAAGGATTGTATTAATTTTCAGCAAAATTGGTATAAACCATGAAAACACATGGTTAAAAAAGTAAAATCATTAGGTTGTGTATTTTAACAATAACTTCTTGACCTTTTTGAAAAAAAAATGCTTTAGGATCAACTAGAATTGATATCCCATCTGATCACAATACCCAATAAATGATTTTGTCTGTCATCAGTGAAAATACAAACAAATAGACGCAACCAATCAACATACTTGGGTTTTTTTTGCGAATTAATGGAACATCAGAAGAGAGGAGAACGTTATCCACTCCCTTGAAATACATCACAGTATTCTAGCTAGCATTAAATGGATGAAGCTACTTAGCCTGGAGCATTATTGCATTTCTTAATAATAACCTGTAGGCTGTATCATCCACAATCATGTGATCTTCTCTGAAAAAATAAAGACAAAGAAAATTGAACAGTGTAAATAGAAATCATTTAATATTATTAAAACTGCAAAGGCCCTAGAAAAGTAACAACAATTAATTTAATGCACTTATATAATAAAATGGTGGTCAAAATGTATCTTTGGTGGACATGGGAGCTTACATGTATTTGAGGTGTCCAAGATCACAGGATCAACTCTTGTCGATAAAACAAATTATCTCAGTGATATTTTTCATGTCTAAAGATTTTAATAGTTCATATTTAATATTTATATTAACAAAAAAATTCTACAAATTCTCTACATATCATCTCATCACTTTCTAAGCGACAAACTTTTTTTAAGATTAAACACATTCAGTTAAAAAACAAAATATTAATATTTCATGCCTAGGGCCCCCATGTAATCGATGTATAATATTATACAAACAGATACTAATAATACGAGTAATCTAAGTAATCTGTAGACATGTACATCAACTACTCCAGGGCAATACAGAATTGACATTTTTATTATTTCCATTATCTGTCTGCTGTAATATCTAGAATGAACAAATTACAAACTGTTTACTTTGATACATGCTCAACTGAAAGTACATTAATTAGGTCAGATATAATAAGTCATGTTTTAATGGATTTTTATTGACAAGTCTCAAATTTAATTTTTATGTTAAATGCTGATAGTCATATTTGTACGAATGCCAATAAAAAATGCAGTATTATCTGTCAATTGATATTCTCAGACATTCCAGTAGCTCAGTAGCATTCCAAATAGTATAAACCAATGATCAACGACTGGTCCATCAAAGGATGTGGTGTGTGCTATCCTGCCTGTGGGATAGTGCACATAAAAAATCCCTTGCTGTTATTCGAACAAGAGTAGCCTTTTTTGTGGCAGCAGGTTTCCTTTGTGACGAAGTGTCGATAAAACCGTATGCTTGACATCCAATAACATCTGATTAATAATGAATGTGTTCCAGTAGTGTCACTAAACAAACAAACTTTTTTTTTATCCAAATAGTAGCAAACAAATGACAGGACAATAAGTGAATAAAGGAAGCTAAAAGTGCAATGGGAACTCACAATGAAAAGATGCGGAGACCCAAAACAGGCACTCTTGTCTCGGTATCCTCTAACTCAATTCCAACTCTCATCTTCTCCAGGTATTTGATTAAAGCACCAGCAGCTCTTACCTGCGACAAAAAGAATTTCATGAAAAACTTGGTCACTGTGTTAGATTTAAAATGTTTAATTTTGGATACCAGATTCTGAAATCCGGTGTCCCATGGGGATACCACTTTTTCTTAAATAAAACCTATCATGTTTTATATTTTGACATTTTGATTTAGCTATGGATGAAAATGGAACATTATAGTCAATCACGAATAGTACAATGATAGAATTCAGAATATCTTGCAGGATTTCAATCCCTGAATTGATTCAAATCCATGTCATGAGATATATCACAAACCTGAATCTGCCGAGTTCTGTTCGATTGACTGATTGACTGATGCTAGAATGTTGTCTAAATTGGCACAACGTAAATCTTGTCCGCAGTGAGCAGTAAGTAATCTTACCATACAAGGACATTCGAATGGTACAAGCGATGACATGTACAGTGTTCTCTCAGAGTCGTTGTAGTGGTCAGGAATAGAAGGCAGGTTGAGAGACAGGATACGTCTTTTTGATATCTCAAGCGCTGTAAATTAAAGCATTTAGTCTTACTGGTCAAGAGTCGAAAATATATTATTTTTATCTCTATTACAAAGGATTATAGTGATTTTCAAGAAAGCAGTGTTCCATCTGAAAATGACTATCTCTTTAAAAACATGGTATAGTAATGATTTAGTGAATAAAACAACATATTTACTAAAGATGTATCAACATAGAAGAAAAGATGTTTTGTTGAGTAAGACTACTATAGCTGTTAAAAGAACACCAAATCTATTTAGAAGACCTACACAAACAGATTTCATTATTCCACAAGAAGCAGGGCATAGTTCAGTGGTAGAGCATCTGCCTGTGGCTCGATGGGACAAAGGGTCGATCCTCTTCGGGGCACCCATTGGGTTATTTCCTGTTCCAACCAGTAATCCATGACTGTGTGCTATTCTGTCTGTGAAAAGTGCACATAAAAGATCCCTTGCTGTGGCAGCTGGGGGTTTCCTCTGTGACCAAGTGTCAATATAACTGTGCATTTGACATCCAATAACCACTGATTGATAATCAATATATTCCAAACAAACTTTATCTTTATCATTATTCCATGTTTTATTTCCACTTTCATAACACAGAAAATTCTATTTTACTATTCCGTTTCTCAAAATTTTTGTTTGTTGAGATAGTGGAATATTATATAATATTATAATTCTGGCCCTGCTTGTAGTACACTATACCCACAATATTTTTAAAGCAGTTTGTTCAGTGAAGCATAAAATGACCATCATGCTTATCGTACATTGTCCTGATTGTCCTGTTACATTGATATTGCTAGACCCATTTTTAAATCAATAACAGCTGTGGTAGCTGTTTAGTTAGTAATGAGGATTATGACCTATTATAGAATTTATTTGGGTAAGTGGCTATTTATTAGTAACAACAAAACATAGCCTATTTAGAAAGCTTAATAAGCTTTCAACACCTACACAGTCTTACTGTCAGCCAAAACAAAATCTACTGATATTCTTTTTTGGCTCAATTGCTTAAGTGAACTCCAAAAAGATGAATCTCTTATAACCATGAGACTCCCAGTCGTTCTAAACTAAAATCCTCTATCTGATCCTACAGGGGCCTGCTTATTAAATAATAAATAATTTATTAACATATTATAATAAACAACAAGTTGTCTTTTATAAATATATACACATTGCTACAGACACGGTCTTACATATTTAGGTCTTTGACAAATCAAATGTACTTGTAGGCCACTAGATGGATTGGGTACAAGTCTAAACGGGTGTACCGAGAAGGATCAATCTTTCGATCCACAGCACCTCAGGCCAAAGAAGCTCTGTTGGTGAGATATATCCAACTATCAGTAAAAGAAGTCTTGACAATAGAAATTATTATTACTGTATATTATACACTATAATTACTATAACATACAGAACTGAACACTTGGAAGAAACTGCAATACTTCCGATTCCTTACTGCCACCAGAGGGATCCTCACACATTGCTGAAACTGTCAAATATATCAATCATTAATGGAAATATTCTATTCTAATACATGTACAACATATTTCTAATTATGAATTGATTGATATTATACTTTGTAGTATCATTATGCTGTCAGATAAAATTTCTTTTCTACAAATACTCATACTGGAATATGATATGCATTTCTCAAATAATTATGCCATGGAACTCAGAAACAAAAAACCTGGCCTGACTGAGGCTCCAGGGACACGAAACCAGTTGATCTCTAACACTATATGAAGCTTGTAATAGGGGATGGTTTGGCGGGTCACTCAAATTCCAGGATGACTATTTGTAGAAAAGAAATTTTACTAAAAAAAAAGAAGAGATTTTCCTTTCACAAAATTTAATAACTAATCTGACAGCTCTGCGCAGCGGTTTTCTATGCAGAAGATGCGTGCTTACAAAATCAACTGAGATTCCTAGGCTGCCGCTAATCTCGTGTGTATCATTTTATGAAGAACCTAGCATAAAATTATTAATTTTATACTAAATGAAATTGTATAATATATTTATTAAGAATATAACACCATGATGATGAATATGTTTTTATACCTTTGGTGCCAAAAGCTGGTACATGTAATACTAAATTTAAAATAATTTTTAGATTAATACAAAATTTACCTGTTTCTTTCAAGGTCTTTATCAGTCGTTCATCTTGTTTGGAACTGGAGATGATATTCTGTGGTTCAAGTTGCCGAATGGCTAGTAGAACAAGCAACACTGACAATCAATTGGGATCATTCAAATAACTATTTATACATAATTTGTTAAATCACTAAACAGAATTGTTTTAATTATATGAATGCACACAAAACTACATGCACCCATAACTTCATTGCTTTAATACATGTAAATGAATTTCTGTTCGCATTGTGTGATTATAAAAAGGCTCAAAGATTATTAAAAATGATATAAACAGTACAGTAAACCTAGAGAAACCGATTTTATATATATGTATACATGTAGTCCATAATTTTTTTGACTGTGGAAAGCCATCTTACATACCGGGGGTACTAGTATCTTGAAATCATTGACCTTGTTGCTATCAAACTAAGACAGTATTATAGATGCATGGTGTCCAAATACACTCTTTTAGTAGGCAAATTAGAGAATATAATATTAGTTAATTTTTAAAATGTTTGGCTATAAATTTTAGTAATCGATAAAGAAATATACAATGATTTAATTGTAAAAAGAAAACATTGCTAAAAAACATTCTTGTGCACAAAATTAATATACACATTTAACATCATCGCAAAAATATTTGGTTTGGTGTGATTTATGTACCTCTCTTCAGTAGACTAAAATCATCTGTTTCCATGGTGTCCATCATGAGGTAGATTTGAAGACTATCGATGTCATAGTATGCCATTCCTATCTGTCCAGACTGCCATACAACACTTAAATAGAGCTGTGACAAAAACAAACAATATTACACTATCAAAGAGTTTACGAACCGAGTTCCCACGATGAAACTGATATATTAATATTATTACAACTAGTGAGCGAAAGTGAGTTTTGTACGATAGAAAACACAGGAGTTGTAATGTATCAGGTTTCTCATGGGAACGAGTATATAGTATTCTATTTATTACAATGTACTGCTTTGTTCAAACAATGGAGAAACCCAATTAAATAGGAGAAATGAACAGAGAAACAACCAGTTTCCTGAAGACATAGCGTGATGTCACGTAATGTTGAAATGGAACAGGCAGTTGTAGGAATTCAATTGACGTCGCGAGGTGACTTCATGGGTATCATGGCATTCACCCCACTCCATGCGGTACATTTCCCATCCAACCCCATCCATTATTAAAAATTACTGGTACTATTAGGATTAGGATTAGAGTTAGGGTTAGGGTTAGAGTTAGAGTTAGGGTTAGGGTTAGGGTTAGGGTTAGGGTTAGGGTTAGGGTTAGGGTTAGGGTTAGGGTTAGGGTTAGGGTTAGTGTTCGGGCGGGAGGAATTTACTAGGGGGAAATGTACCGGGTGAAATGAACAGGGGAAAATAATTGTGGGGAAATGTACCAGCGGAAAATTACCACAGAAAATTCTCTAGAATCGAGGTACATGTAATGACATCACAATGTTATAAACTGTTTTAATATCAAACAGTAGAATGGCACACAGCGTAGTAATATAAAGTTTAATGTAATAGTCACACTAATACAGTCGCTTACAAGCAAACAATTTGTGACACAAAAGTCTGTTATGAGACTAAACAACATCACTGTTGTGTGAAGTCGTAGAGATCAACTGACTTACATGTGATCACTTATGAGTTGTAACAAAAGAACAATTAATACAATGGTTCCGGTCAACACGAACAACGGAAACAAAGAAAAATTCCAATGGTAGATTTGTGTTGCTAAAACTATTCAAGAGGCGAAGAAAGATTTTGAAAACAATATATAGAGATAGTTGGGCTATTGATTCGGGAAACTGATTAATGTAACTTTATTACATGAATATTATTGTTTTTAATAGTTTTATTTGTTGATTTCTGTTGAAGATGACTTTAAAAGAAAAAAACCACTCTCTCACACTGAATCCTAAATGTTTAATCTTGACATTAAATATGGACTTAAAATATATAATACTAACAATTTTAGTCCTTGACATTTTTACCAAAAACTATTCTAGCTGAAACATTAACAAATTATTACACAAAAATAATACTATATTTTAAAATTAATATAATGCATAAAACAGGTAAATACATGTACCAACTTTGATCATTACAAAGCTTTGTGCCAAAGAAATCTTGAAATATTGAGCATCCTTAACTACTGTATAATACAATACAGTTTAGCTGGACAGGAAGTATGAATGCCAGCGATTTAAAGATGTGTAAGATTCAACACAAGATCAGGAAATGTCTGTTTCCCCAAGATATATCCAATCCAATTATGAAGGACAGGCACTTGAAGGGCAGTGTTTAGTATTTCACCAGTGGGTACTAAAGTAAAGTTTGTTTTATTTAACGACGCCACTAGAAACACATCGATTATAAATCAGCAGTTATTGGATGTCATAGACATAGACAGAATAGCACACAACACGGAATTTGATAAACCAGGCATGTTTCACTGGCTGGAACAGAAAATAGCCCATAAAAATGTTTTGCACTATGAAGGATCGATCTCTCGACCCATCCCACCACAGGTGGACATTTTACCTCTGAGCTATGTCCCGCTGCCCAGTGGGTACTAGAACTGTGGAAAATATATCGGTGCTCTACACTCAGTTTGTTTCTTTACTCTTCATTGGCTAGTGAACTAGTTTTTTCAGACAAATTTGACAATTTACTAGCCAAAAAATCCTTTTTTTCTATTTAAATACGTTTTAAATCTATTCGTATACTACCTCACAATATTATAACTCTTGGCAGTTACATAATTTTTCCAGGCATTTTGTGGTACCGAACATAGATCGGTTCTTAAAAATAAACGGCAATAAAACATGCCAATTTATGTGCTAAAAATTCCAAATTATGTGTGAAAACATCTTTGTCTATTTCATTTTCTCAATCCCATAAGCTATGGGATCCAAACAAAAAGTTGTGGATAAATTCCTGTCATAATTATGAAGATGTTCCGAATGTATTATTTTTACCTGTGATTCAATGTCTGTTGAATCCACCAAACAATCTCTCACTCTGTTATCTCTCACTCTGTTGACATCATCAATTTCCATATCATCTGTATCTGTGATTTGTCTCGAGAGGAGTCTGCTGCTGCATCTTGGGGCCGATGATGCCGATGATGCAGTTTTTCTAGCTGCTGCTGATGATGTCAGTGATGATGCAGGTGATGGTGTTGTCAGAGATGCAGTAGGATGTCTTGTAGATGATGATGATGATGATGATTTCAGTGGACGAGATCGAACTGGATTACGAGGAGTCCAAAATGGTTGAGCAGTTGCCATTTTTAGAGTTATAAGCTAGAACTGAAAAAGTACAAATTTAGTATACATGTATGCACATTTAACTTCACACATGTTTCACTTTGGGCGATTCCATGGTATTTGTCCCATCCGCAACAATCTTTTCTTTTTGTTATGTAAATAAATGCAAATATTATCAAATTTCATTAATTCCTTTGTACTGCTAATTGAAATTCCTAACAGATAATTATCTGACAACATGTTTTTCTTAAAGACGATCGCTCACCATTTCTCGTGACGAAAGCAGTGGAGCCAGCCACACGACAATTCATTTGCGCATAATCATTATAACAAGCGAAAACACTGTCCTTGTTCATCTACATAATTGCATAGATTTATTATATAACTACAAACAACAGAAATGTCAAAATGTCATTATATTACGTTAAATTGCTTCGTTTACAATATACACATCGATCGCTATAAATAGAATGTTGAAAAGTTGTTACACGTTTAAGGTCAGGCTATTATCTGGAGTGCAGCGAACCGAGAACCCAATGTTATTTCTACTCAGAGCAAGCTCCATGCCTCTTGTCAAGTGGTGCCTATATGCCCGCGTAAAACGGCGGCGATTATCTTTAACTAACCAAAATGATGAAAAACAAATCATTGCAGACAGGACAAATACCAAGAAAATTCTGAGAATACATGTACATGTAGTATAAAACAAAAATAAAGTTTGTTTGTTTAACGACACCACTGGAACACATTGATTATTAATCAGCAGTCATTGGATGTCAAACATTAGGTTATATTGACACTTGGTCATAAAGGAATAGTATAAAACAGTATTAAAAAAGTTTATGAATTAGCCAGACATCTGTTCCAAATAGCATTAGATGCACACACAGGGGTAACCAGCCTCTGTGGTGTAGTGGTAGGTATTGGGCTCAAATCCCACTTGAGATGATAGCATTTTTAATCGCAGTAGGGTGATTAAAAAAATTCCTTACTGGATCACATTTTCACTGGATCACAATTGGAAAGCAAATTTGTTAAAAATAGAATCATAGTACATGTATTGTAATACAATTTGATAATTTGCAAACACTAAAATATGTTTAATTTCATACGTATATATAGTGTTATCAGTGATGAAAAACATTTGAAACATTCTTTGTTTATTTGCATTGTTTTGTGGGTCACCACAAGCAAATGTTGTTAGCGTGTCAGTTTCTGACATAGGCATATAAATTAGACAACACATGTTCACAATTGCCATGCCACGTTTATGCAGTTATACCTGAAGTTGTAATTATTGGTTTTATAAATTGGTTTAATTTATTTTACATTTTACTTCTGCAGTCGTGTCAACATAATAATTATATTATATTGCTTCCATTTTGAGCATCTAAACTTTGCTTTGTTTGCAAGACTATTTACAGTGTATATGGCACTATAAGTTAGTTGTTGCAATATGCTGTCCAGACATATTATTATATGTTCATTTATCAAATTTTTATGCCATTTCATTTTAATGCTAATTTTAATACTTGTAATGGTAGACATTTGTATTTTAAATTTTAATAAAGGTCAACGCAAACTAGGCTACCCATTAGTTGATAAAACCTACTATACTTCGTGTCACAACTTTTGTAGTATGTTTTTCGTAAATAACTTTAGTTTCGTTTAACGTAGAGAAAAAAGGTAAAAAAATATTAAATAAAAAGTCCTATTTTGGTGTCCAAATTATATAACTAATATTGTAATGCAAATACATACAAAAAATCTTCAGAAAAAAATCCATCATCTGCCATTGAAAATATAGTATCAAGTATAGAACCAATAAAAAAAATGAATAAACTGTTGTACCAAATTGTTATTTGTCTATATTCAACTTTTTGTTTCTATGGTAAAAACATGAACAAATTGTAACATTTTCAACAGGGCACTGGACTCCCGAATTCCACCCTTGAATTTGCCCTTGTGTGTATATCTGAAGCATAAAACCATGTTTAGGCCTACATTCAAAATATGTCTTCACTACAAAACAAAAGTCCATACCGTCACATACTTGCGTGACGGTATGGACTGTTACTAACGGTTAAAAACTTCTGTTCTGAAGACACGTATAGCACATGCAAGTATGGACTGCGCGTGCAGGACATGCAGACGAGAATTAAAATATTTATAACTGGCGCATGACATAAAGTAGTCAGTTGGGGTAAATTATATAATAAAAAATAAACAATTTAGACAAACAGTCTGAGAAGTGGGAGGGCATGATCCCTTCAACACCCCCACACCCCTCCCAATCTGTTTCGCGCCCCTTGCACGTACGGTTGCAATCATCATCAAACTCGTAGTGTACCTTCAAAGGAAGACAACTCTGTATTGCTTATACAAGTCAAATAGTTTCTGCGTTAAAAACACATATATTTTTTATACTATTTTTTGTACATACATTTTCAAGCCTATGTTAATGTTTACGAAAACAATGTGAAAGAAAGGTTGAAACTTCATTCAAAGATTTGTTGGCGATTGAGAAAGTTCCCGCCAAACACAACGAACAAGTTTAATCAGTGCATTTCAAGAACCTTCGATATTGTGGAGGGAATCCCTTTCCAAATATGGAAAGAAAACTATGAGACGTTTATAATACGTCACTGAACTTAGCGTATCCCATAATCCAATGCGGCGGTTTATTTCTGTTACAACCAATGGTTTATTTGTATCCCTGAAATACCACGTGGTACATGATATCACCAACAACCAATGATTTTAGGCAGACATGATGTCATTATATTTTTAGTTCAGTGACTCATCTATTAAACAGGCGCAAGTCGATTTTTGTTCAGACTCGACCACGTTGTGTAAATGAAAACACGGTATACCTACTTTCATTAAAAGTGTTGGAACGTCGATCCAGTTGTCAAAAGTGACTCATCTTTCACCGGGATACGCTCGTAGAGTGAAGCTTATTGTGAGTTAACATTCATATCAAGATGGAAATGTCTTTTTACGACAATATGAAAGACGAACAACGGGAAATACTGGCAAGTTTAAAACGTAAAATGGAAATCCCGTTTGGGGAAAGAGACGCCGTGAACAAGCTGAAGAAAACTATGAAATTAGACTTTAATTTATCTGGAAATAAGAAAACAAAACTCAGTCTTCTCCAGTCTCCGGACTTGAACCTTCTCAAGTTGGCCTCGCCAGAACTGGAAAAGATGATCATTCAAGCCAACGGAATGGTAACAACAACACCAACGCCGACTCAATTCATTTTCCCCAAACACGTTACAGACGAGCAGGAAGCATACGCGAGAGGATTTGTCGACGCTTTGGCGGAGCTTCACGATTGTACAATACAACCACCGTCACCGCCACCGGCAAAAGACAGTAATTTGAGTAAAGTTTCTTCAAACAGTGTATCGCAGGGTGTTACGAAGTTCATTACTTCAAATTCCAATGGAAACATGTATGCGACAGTTTCCCAGGGATTGACAACCACCACATCTCTCCCAGGAGGTATCCTCAACGTGAACATCTCTGCTAGTGTTCCCAAAACTATTGAACATTTGAACAATTTTAACCTGTCAAAATTTCAAGTTAAAGAAGAACCACAGTGTGTGCCAAGTTTAGACTGTACCCCACCCATGTCTCCGATTAATATGGACAAACAAGAAGTGATCAAATTAGAACGAAAGCGAGCAAGGAATCGAGTGGCTGCAAGGAAGTGTAGAACGAGAAAATTGGAAAGAATTTCTCGACTTGAAGATAAAGTTTCAGATTTAAAAGGACAAAACACTGACTTATCAACAACGGCTACCAGTCTCAGGGATCAAGTGTGTAAATTGAAAAAACAAATTATTGAGCATGTGAACAGTGGATGTCAAATAATGATGTCGCCTAATTTTTCATTTTGAAACAAAGTGAAAAACTAAAAACTATTTCAATCAGTGCTATAGACTAAAAGATCTTTGTGTATGCAAGTTCAAGTTTTTTGTCTTGCATATCTATATGATTACCATTATCATATAAATATATATGAAACAACAAATGACAGTTGTTGAACGTTAAATACAGTTATATACTATTTACAAACTCTGAATGTACAATGTATGTTCTCTGAGTTTTCTACTTTTGCCTGGTAAAACTACAGACTTTTTATACTGGAAAATTTATGAACAGCGTCTGTGATGCAATGTAGCTGTTGATCAGCTTTTTGTAATATGCAGGAATTGTTTGGAAAACAACTTATTTCTGAGATTTGTTTTTGTACATGTGTATAATATGTAATTGAACATTTGTTTTGGTGCTTTTTTGTACTTTGTATTTACATAATCACTCATTTCATCATTTTCAAAGTCTCGTATATAATATAATTATATTGAAACCACATGACATTCATCAGATCCATTAAATTAAGAGTTTATTATAAAATATAGTTCGTTTTTTTATTGATATTTAGTACCGGGTATGAATAATAAATTATATTTTATTAAATATAATTTCTTTGGTGTCATGTTACTACACGTGCATGTATGTTCATGTATATATTAGATGTACATACATGTGTATCATATATTACATGCACCATGAGTACAGGGGTATATAGATTGGAGAGCTCTGTAATCGATACATTATAATCGGAGTATCATATTACGATACATGTGAGTGTATATATTTGTATAAGTGCCCAAGGCTCGATGGGTCGAAGGATCGATCCTCATCAGGGGACCCATTGGGTTATGTCCCGTTCCAACCAGTAATCCACGACTGGTCTATCAAAGGCTGTAGCATGTGCTATCCTGTCTGGGGAAAATACATAAAAGATCCCTTGCTGTTATTCGAAAAAGAGTTCGCTAATGTGGTGGTAGAAGGTGACTGGTTACTATAATTATTGCTACTAGTGCATTAAAATGCACTTGTCACACTGAGAGCAGGGTGTAGCTCAGCAGTAGTGTCCACCTGAGGTTTGATAGATCGATCCTTCTCAGTGGCCCTATTGGTTTTTTTCCCATTCCAACCAGTGATCCACGACTGGTCTATCAACCCCTGTGGTGTGTGCTATCCTGTCTGTGGGAAAGTACACATAAATGATCCCTTGCTGTTATTTGAAAAAGAGTAGCCTATGTGGTGACAGTGGGTTTCCTCTGACCAAGTGTTGATAAACTGCGTTTGAAATCCAATGACTACTGATTGATAATCAATGTGTTCCACTTGTGTCGTTAAACAAACTATCTGACACTGATGGAGCGGAACATACAGTAGCTCAACACAAGAGAGTCGGGTAAGAGATGTCAAAGAATTGATCCTCCAGAGTGGACTCTCCCATTGAAACCATGGTTCATGAGATGCTGTGGTATATGCTATCCTGTGTGGGAAAGTGGACATAAAAGACACCTTGCTGATAACAATAATTGGTAAGAATAGCCTATGTGGCAGCAGAGGATTTTTGTTGAGACCACGTGTTGAAATAACCATGTGTTTGACAGCCATTTTCCGATTATTTAATTGATTGTTAATCAATGGGATCCAGTGGTATCGTTAAATAAACAAACTATCATAATCTATCACATCAACACTACAGGGAGTGGAAACATAGCTCAGTGGTAGTGCCACCACAGTATCTATTCCCCACATTGTTAAACCTGTGGTTCACAATGGTTTATCAAAGGGTAAGGTATGTTCTCCACTGTCTTCAGGAAACCAGTTAGAGTATCCTATGTGGCGGCAGTGGCTTTTTTTAACCATAATTATGTCGACATAATTTTGTTTGACATCCTATTACTGATTATTATAATTCATCAATGTGCTCCAATGGTGTATCAAACACACTAACTTTGAAGAGCGTAGCCTACACACATGTAGAACGTATATGTTGTAAACCATATGTCATAATAAACAAGTGTTTGACATTCTCTATATAAACTATATTCTCAGATGTTGATAAACTCCCGTTCATGTTCTGCCATTGTGATATAATTTACTTGAAAACTAAAAAATCTGAATGTACAAAAAACATTCAGAAACTTTTAACAAAACAAGGAGTAGATTATCATTTTATTATGTTTTGTGTCTATTAAATCTCGAATCCTATGGAAACCAAGTAATGTTGAAATATTTGGGGAAAAAATACTCGAATAAATCTGAATTTATTTGAGTATTTACATTGAATAAATGTTTTATATAATTATTTAAAGGCACAATGCCTAGTTTTAAGACCAATGTCACCGTGATTGTGCAGCTAATGCTATTTGTGACATATTTCTGACGACTATTTCAGCACTTTTTCTTAATTAATTTTGATGACGATTCTTAATTTGTGGACAATGCTGCAAACTGTATACATACATGAAAAAAACAACTTTTTGCCATATTTATTTCCGAGTAGGGCCTACATGTATTGTATCACATGTTACACTTTTCTTACAATCTGTCAGCATGTGACGGGAAAACCCATTCAAAATAGAATGGGGAATGTACACATACATATATATAATTATCTGTGTGGTGTGTGGGTATGACTGTGTCATTACTGCTAATATTCAGAACCAAGTCCATAGCAGATTCCAATGACTACATGCTCATAACATTTGGCACAACATTAAGTAATGCCTTTTAAAATGCCAAAACATTTCCAGTGGCAGATCAAGAAAATCCATTTAGTGGGGCCCCAATGAAGCATCTAGTAAGAGAAATTTCAAAACCACAACGTAAAAAATATAAATTAATATGTAAAACAATTATAACTTGCAAAATTTAGTGGGGGGCTCCTAGATCTGCCTCTGATTTCCCTTGGATTATTTTCTAGACTAGTGAACATTGTACCAGTAACTTATGAATAAATATATATTTTATATAAATTGTTTGTAATAATAAACAATATTATACCCTTGAGTTAACAGATTTAGTAATAGTGACAATAAATTAAAAGTAGCTTTATCTATAATAATCAGTTTAATCAGATGCAGATTTTACAAATTGGAAAATATTGGGGAGGATAGATCGAATGTTTCTGTCTCTATAAACCTATTTTTCATATTTATATTCATTTGTTTTATGATATGTTTTGATTCTTATTGTTGTTTTCAGCAACGAACATCAACGAGAATAAAATATCCAAATAAAAAAAAGAATATAAAATTTATATTTTTCATATTTAATAGACAGAAATATTCATTCTATGATACTAATCTATGGGGAAGACACTATATATGTATAGGAAAAACAAATATTTGGCCTCAAGTCCCACCCACATCTAATAGTAAAAGTAAAGTTTGTTTTATTTAACAACGCCACTAGAAACAGATTATAAATCAGCGCTTATTGGACGTCAGACGCATGGTTATATTGACACATGGTCACAGGGGAACCCGCTGTCGCCGCCTCATGGGCTACTCTTACCGAAAAACAGCAAGGGGTCTTTTATGAGCACTATCCCATTCTCGAACGCACTCATCCGGGCACTTGGTAACAAATGTTATCATCCGGGTCACAATCGGTGAAAACACTAGTATG
>JAULBR010005311.1:0-16197 GCA_032355825.1 Melanodrymia aurantiaca
GGTATGTGCTAACCTGTCTGTGGGAAAGTGCATATGAAAGATCACTTGCTACTTATCAATTTGGAGTAGCGGGTTTCATCTCTCGTACTGACACTAACTTCTGACCTGGGCAGACGGTCGAGGCAGTTGGACTGCGTGACAATTACAGACGTGCTTGAATCTTAATTGGATATACATGTAAGCACGTAAATAAGTTATAGCTAACTAATTAATGAAGTCATGCACACACGCACGCATGAAACACCCACGTACGTACCCAGAAAGTAGAGTATAGTTCTATAAAAAGGAATACCCCCTTATTATTATTTTTTTTTTAAAGTGGGGTCGTGAATGATATAGCAATTAAATTATGCACTATTCAAAGGATGAAGATGTCGTCTGATTGTGACTTGTCAATCTGGTTGATGAACATATATGTTCGGATTAAACTGGGTGCATCTAAAGTTTCAATTCATTTCAATTCAATTCATTTATTTTTCCTTATGCATTACAGCACATAAAAAAGCACTACACATTTTAATCAGAAACAAGATTTTGGCAAAATGGTAAATAGTATTACAATAACGGTAACTACAATATTATAGTACAATGCTATAATTATAAGATATTATACTAAATACTTTTTGTACAAACATGTAAAGATATAATTATGTATAGGATGATTGATTCTATTGTGGGGGACACTGTAGATTCTTATTATTATATAGAGGATATTAAACGGGATT
Source organism: Melanodrymia aurantiaca (assembly GCA_032355825.1). Lineage (NCBI taxonomy): Eukaryota > Metazoa > Mollusca > Gastropoda > Neomphalida > Peltospiridae > Melanodrymia > Melanodrymia aurantiaca. The sequence continues at coordinate 726 of JAULBR010005311.1, forward strand.
ATCAAGTTTAAGTCCCAAGTGAAATAATTTTCATTTGTCACGCGCTTTAGCGAGTGACTAAAATGAAAATTATTTCACGAGGGACTTAAACTTGATAATACAGGGTAGCAGGTTTAATATTCTATTTATTACTCCAGACATTTCATTGGAAAACTGTTCAAAACATAATTGACGTCAATGTAACGCTGGAAAAAATGAACATTTTGCAGTTCTCTGCGATATGCGTGACGTCATGCTGGCAATTTATGACGTCATATTTTAGGAACGTTCTTTGTCAGTGGCTGGAATGGTTTCAACAACCCAATCAAATGACACGTTATTCCAATGTGGATAATTTTATCAGTGAGAAATTATTATAATTATTTTCCCAGGTTAGAATGCCCGCTGGCGTAATAAAAATAATTAGTATCGTTTAATATCCTCTATTTATGATTCTGATAATTATTATAGAGGGTTTGTTCGAAACGCTCGAACCCCACCACGCTACGGGCATGCGTGATTTGAAATGCATACGTCATAGATAGAATACGTCAAGTAGAATTTGATTCTATGTTGAGGTGTTACTACTTTCAGTAAAGTTACTTAGTCTACTAAGTCTTGTTATTTAATTATGGGATGTGCGTGCGCGAAGCAGGGACCACCGCGTTTCCGTCTTTTTAGACAGAACGTGGTGGGGATCCTGCCAACAACACCAGGTAGGATACATCTTCTTTCTTCTTTTTATATCACAGGCACTGATACCAGTTAGGTCAACATAATTATCATTATCATTATTGGGGAAAATAAAGTTTCAAAAACATTTGTTTTTGTTTAACCACAGATTATAGCGACAATAGACCATTACAAAATATACACATTAGTAAATTTAGATGTGTATAATGTTTTTAATGATGAAAAAAATAAATTTCAAAAAGGCAATTATTATTTTTACTTCGCTGATCTATTGTCTCTATAACCTGTGGCTTAAAAAAAAATAATTGGAAAATTGATACATAAATTGCCTGTGGTTAAATATTTATTTATTTATTACCCCAGCGGGCATTCTAACCGGGCAAAATAAATATCATAATTTTATCCACATTGGTACATGTGTATAACGTGTCATTTGATTGGGTTATGAACTTTTCTTACACACCCGTCTGTGAGAACACTGTTGTTTACCATTTTGATAAACAACACCCGTTGTTTATCACTTCTCCATAGGAATGACCCGACTAAGACTGACCTGCATTGTTCTCTGCGTGTCTACCCCATGACGTCAATATGTTTGACTGCGCATTCATTCATTTAACGCTGTGTGACGTCATATATCACTTGACGTCATGCGACACCCGTAGCCATTTTCGACAGAATTTATAGTTGCAAATGTTCATTTCATGTATTTAAGTTCGTTTTTTTAGGGTTTGTAAGAAATAGAATAACACACTTATGCCCGTTGGAGATCGATTTCCTCACAACTCGTGTTTTCCATATGTATCTAACTCGCTTTCGCTCATTAGATACATTTAGAAACCACTCGTTGTGAGATAAATGATCTCCAACGGGCATTCGTGTGTTATTCTCTATGTATATGGTTTTGACACTACTCACCCAAACTTATCATTTTTTACTTGCCATAGGTGACAGTTAAAAACACACTATGTAATATAATTATTTATCCTATATCTTACCCATAATATCCATTTCATAAACCCATTTGATATTTTGGTTTATTAACTCGTGTAATAAAGGTATTACTGTAAAATAGGTCATTTGCTTACAAGCTGAAAAATACCTGTACACCTGGATGTAACATTTTAATAATAATGGTTAAAAAAGTGACGTCAAACTACATTGGAGCGAAGCGCGATGACGTCATATTACTGACGGAGTCTAATTTAAAACAGTATTTCAATGTACGATTTACTAAATATTGACTTCAAACAGTATAATTTTTTGAAGAGTTATAGGATAAAAAGAATTTGCAACTCGTGTTTTTTAATATGTAAATTATCAAACTCATTTAGTTAAAGAGAATCACTCAGTCTTTTCTCGGGAAAAGAGGCACCACGTGACAAGAGGCATGGAGCTCTGTCTGCAGAGAAATAACGTTGGGCTTCACTTCGCTGCACTTCAAATAATAGCGTAACCTTAAAAGTGTAAACTTTTCAGAAGCTATTTTTTGGCAATCGATGCGTATTATTGTAAACGGAGCAATTTAACGTAATATAATGACATTTTTACATTTCTGTTGTTGTTTGTAGTCATATAATAAATGTATGCAATTATGTAGATGAACAAGGACAGTGTTTTCGCTTGTTATAATGATTAATTGTCATGTGGCTGGCTCCATTGCTTACGTCATGAGAAATGGTGAGCGGTCGTCTTTAACCAAAACTCGTTTGTTATTTTCAATATTAAAAAAAAATGTGTGACGAATCCCCTATGTCTCCTGTTTTCTTGCAGCATCCTCACTTGATTCTAACCTCAGCATTGGCAGTCAGTCATCTGTGTCCAACTTGCTGCCCGCTGCCTGTGACCGGGAAGCCAAAGTGGAGTATAATGGTTTGGACTTCCGGTTGATAGTCGATTCAAAAAGCGGTCCACCAATAAGTCTTATACTCGTGGCAACCTCACTCCATGAGAAGGCTGCTTGGTGTAGTGATATAAGTCAGGTGAGTTGTTAGTCTGTGTTTTATTTTTTATTTCAATGTGAGGTCGAACAAGTGGTACACGAATGGTTAATCAAAAGCAGTGGTATGTACTATCCTGTCAGCTGAAAATTTAGTTTTTCTCATTATAATTATACTTGGCTAACAATATGTTCTTTTTCAACATATTTGTAACAAATACCACAATTTGTTTTTCTGTTTAGCTAAATGAAAATCTTGCACAGAATGAGCACTGATACTAATAAGTTGTTGGCTATCCAACGAATATGAAAAAAATATATATAATATATTTTACCGAACTGTTTTTCATGTTATTTTTATTTTATGCAATAAAGTTTAAATCTGAGAATTATACCTTGAAATTATTCTTTTTCTATTAGTTAATGATGTTTAAGAAATGCTGCAATCGCTGGATGATACTATTAACGTTCTTCAACGAAAGGGAAAATCATCAATTTGTCGGAGAACCATCTTCAACAAATCATATTTGTGTGCAGTGGGAACCAAACTTTAAACAGAAATTCACTTGACCCATCATGTACGCTGTTACATTTGTAAGAACCAATGACTATTGTTGTTTTCAGTGCATTGAGAACCTTCACTACAGCGATCTCCTGAACAGCTCCATGAGCGAGTCCTCCTCAGTCACAATGCCTCAGTCTGTTAGGTTAGTTTGCACTTCCTATCTCTCGTTCTCAAGTTATTCTCTGCACCATTTCTCTCATTTCAAATTTATTACATTCTCACAAGTGGTCAGTTATCATTGAATTGGAATTGTTTCTTTAATGTCTCTGCTTTCTAAGGCAAAATTAATTAAATCTATTTTAACTGACATGTATGTTACGTAATAAACAAAATTACTGGTTGAGTTACTTATAACTTTTATCTCCCATCAATACATAATGTTCCCTTTACATAATTTAACATATTTTGCTATTACAACACTCGAATGTTCCGACAGCTTTGATAAGCTCTACTGTGTTGACTATTAACAGTAGCAGGCATCGTTGACTGTCAAATTGATTCAAAATTATACAGTACATGTAATCCTTAGGCAATTGATTTTTTGATGATGCAACATGTAAGTTTTGGTAAATATCCGTCACTGTGAACAACCAACTTGTACATAATTTTTATATGTTTAATGACAATAAAAAGATAACATAATTACATTTGTCATATCCTCTTGTACCCATTCACTACGCCTAATACACACCTTTAACGAACACACACTGAACAAGCTGAGAACACAAAAAAGCGATACGTCATACATTATGACGTATCGCTGGTTGACGTAAGTCAGTTGTTGACATGACTGCTACTATACATCAGTGGCAAACTCACTATACACTAACGCAAACCTGTCAACCTTGAACCCTGGCATAAAAGGAGACCAAAAAACAGGAGATTCATATTACAAAATAAATAAACACAGAAAACATTGTTTTACATATATGTTTTGTAGACATAATAATGACAACAAATGTGAAATGAGAATAAAACACCATTTTACGACTCCAAATATCCTACAATTCTTACTTTAGCAAACAATGATTAAAAAATTGTACACTCAAAATACTTTGAAGCTTATTACAAATCATATCGGAAACTGAAATCATTCAATGTCAGCAAATAAAACACTTGTCACATGGTTTTTTAAAAGGAAGATAGGAATTTGGGTATTCTTAGAAAATTGTAATGATGAAAAAACAGGAGACTCCTGTAAAAAACAGGAGGGTTGACAGGTCTGCACTAATGCACAGTGCGCTACATTCAGTTTAATTGTTTATACCCTGCTTCAATGAAGTCGGGGAATATAGTACAGTATTAGCCTAGTCTTTTCAGTCCATCCGTCTGTCCGTCTGTCTGGATCTTTCCAGAGCATATCTACTACACTATATCATGTAGGGTCATCATACTTTGTATGTGTGTACATGTAGTGAAGGCGATGTGTTACATATCAAAAGTAGGTCACTGTGACCTATAATTATATTGAATTCTGGCCTCCATAGAAGAAATATAGGTTTCCAGAGCATATTTTTTGTAAACTAATTGACATACGGTCATTAAATTTTGCAAAATTATTATGATTACAATATCTGTACTTAGCAGATACATTAGAGTTTATTAAGCTGTTGTTGTGTTTGAGTTTTAAATAATAGTTAAATATGTAAAATCATGATATTTTTTTAAGTGTTTGTTATCCATGAAAATGTAGTTTGTTTGTTGTCACGTAAATTAACCTTTATAAATGCAAATGCCATATAGATTGGATTCTGTTTGGTCTAAAAACATGAAAGTAATTGTGTTTTAGTTCCCAACAAGTAACCAGGAAGTTGAATAAATGCAATTTTCAGTTGACAGAGCCCAGATTTGGGAAATAAATAGAAGATTCATGTTGCAAAATATATTAACACTAACTTCACACTTATTTTCCACATGTCACAAATAGAAATCATATTTCCAAAAATTTTAAAACTTGCAGGCATACATGTACTAGAACTGTATCTTGTTAATTTCCAAATGCTGGAATCAACAGCAATACATTAAATTAACATGTCTATGCGAAATGATTTAAAGCCTTCATCCACCTGAAGGATGTTTTATAGAGCTGTCCAAACAGGCCGAATTGCTTTCTCAGTTCGAACTTTAACAATATAACCTCAAAATTCTGTATCGACTGGAACATGCAGCATGATGCTGTATGTGTGTAACTCGCAAATCGGACATTTACTAAAGAACAGGGTATTTAATTATCACATTTATAGCAAGTTATGTGTTAGTTTAAAGGGGGTAAGTCAAGCCCCATGTATGGTTGTTCATCTTATCATGAAAGAAAAGGGTAGAAAAAAAACAAATCTTAACTTTTATTATTGTCAGGATTTCTATTTGCACTGTTTGGTATTTGCAATAAACATTTTAAACAATTTGTAGTAGTTAAAGTATGTTAGTTTAAGCTTCAATTAAGGAAGACTTTTATGGTTGTTAAACATTTTGCCAGTGATAATTGATTTTTAATCTGCTTATCGCGCTTTGCAATTCATTCTCTCTGGCTGTTACTATGGTGATGTTTTTTGTTGCATGTTTCCAGATATATTCACAACACGCAGATATGGTGAGTTCTAGAGGCAACGTACTCTCGTTTATCCACTGTTGAGAACTGTAGCCTCCTGCATGTGCAGAAGAATGACATTTATTCACATATTTTGTGCTTTTCTTTAGTTCTCGGCTAAAATTCAATGTGCCGCACTAATGTTGTTGTTTCTTTATTTATTTATTTTTTAATTAAAAATGTATCAAATTATTACTAATTATGATTGAAACGCTATTTATTTAACTGCACAATGTACGCATCTAATGTTCTGAATTATTGTTCTTTTTCGATACTTGTAATCTAAAATTGTTTTATCTTCAAAATGTCAACACATATATATTTCCATTAATAATAAATTGGGCTTTTATGTTACCAAATTTGTATTTAATTTATACGCTTTGAAGATTTTAATACGCATATAATTATTGTACTAATGCTAAACAAAAATTATATACATTTCATAATCATAATCCTACAGCTTTTCTTATTAAGTACAAGTAGTTAATATAGTTTTAACATGTTGGCATACATTTTGTAGATGTACATGTATACTGCTTTCCAATATATATGCTAGTAAATGTGCCTTAATACTAACTAACATACCAATAGATTTAACATTAAGTGCTAGATGTGAAGGATTCGAAATAAGTGCTATCCCGGGAATACCACTTTCTAAATTTGGATACCAGATTCTAAAACCTGGTATCCCATTGGGATACCACTTTTTAAAAAGAATATAATTTAATACTTTGTATGTTAACAGAATTTACTTGACTATAGTGGCAAATGTAACATTTCAACCACTTATAGTTATAGTTATACATCGTACATGTAGCTGTGTTCCCATGATAGAATTAAAAACATCTCGGCTGATATCCGAAACCAGAATATGCCGAGTTCGTCGGGTTTTTCCAATGATAACGTTCATTCACCAACAGGCATTACGCTTGCCTACACATAAATTCCGAACCGACGCTATTTGTTGTTTATAAATTTGAATATCAAATATTGAGTTTGGATACCAGATTTTAAATACTAGTATCCAACAGGAATACCTTGAATTTTTTTGTATTTCGAACCCTGTAATGTGATAATGCTTACAATATCCAACGCTTGAACCATTTACTTGCAATTATTTTATATACATGTAGTTTATACTGGAATGTGGACATTTAACCTTTTTTTATATTTAATACCATTTATTGACACCCAATAGCCAGTCTTTTTTTTTCGTTCTTGGGTGTTGTTGAACAACAATTTAATAATAATATTAATAATTTTAGAAATTTCACCTCTTTACCAAATTAATTTAGAAAAATATGAGTTTGAGAGGAAACCAATTTTGATTGCACATTATGACTTGAAAACTTTACTAATGCATAAAACAACAAAACATGAAACAATAAACAAATAAATTTTGTACTTCCTACTGACTAACGATATCAACGATCTGTAAATCCATGAAACTCACGTCATTTTTGCAGATTCAATGGACATTCTGGCATTAGTAGGCATTACATTATGCCAAAATCTGTGGGGAAACTGGGTTTTAAAACTAAAATTAATGACGCCTATCAAAGGTCACCATTTTAAAGGGAAAAGGTACCCGGATATTAATAATTGCATCATTTCCGCCAACAATGCATTTTAAAGACAGGAAATGGCTATTGAGTAGGTTGCATTCAATCGTATCGCAATGTCCACTAATGTAGCCAATGGTAAGGAAGCAAATATTTGACGTTTAATATTAAATAAAATACTACACTCCTTTCTTGTTCAATACCATTTTTATAAACTTGTACATTTTTAATATACTTGTTCATAAAAATTGTCGAACTGAATGTTGTGTGTATCCTCTTTAAATCTATTGCTTGTTAGATATTTGTGCTACAATGTCATAATTATATTGAAGTATTAATTATTATTTAATGCCAGTTACTATTGGTATATCGTTTCTCTGTGCGTTTTTGACATGCCAAAGATATTTTGTTCTTGTATCACAGTTAATCTTAGGTAGAAAGCATGTATGTATTTATTATGTAGAATAGGTAAGTTCTACCTTAGTTTAACATGATCATTTTAAAGTACCGTAATCAACTTAGCATTTAATGTTATCATTATCGGTATAACAACTAGTTCACTATCATTTGATCATATGAAACATTAATAGATCATTGACACACTAAATTTGGTTTCTCTGTTGCACATCGAATTACTTTGAACATGAAGTGTATTATGCGGAATAACACTGTCACTAGTGCGTCCACAATTGGCATAACTGGGTTGATTGGGCTTCAAAGTACTTTGGATATTTTGTGTGTCAATGGTATTTATTGACAATTTCTTTAAATTATTAGTGAGTAATTGATGTGATTACTGGTATACCATTTCTTAAACATAAAGATAAACCCTTAAATAATTTTAATTTGTAGTGTGAGTGAGGTTACTTATGAATGTCACTTGAAATTGAAAAGTAGATTTTCCTCATAGCATTTATTATTGTCGTATATTTTTCTGACATAAGGAACTGAATTGAATTTGAGGTCACAGGTGTATAATATAAATATGTATTCATTATTTTTCAACAAAAATATATGTTGTGAAATTATTATAATGTCACTTTAAAGCCATGCACTGGTTACGGGGCATTCCCTGTGACTAGACAACGTGTAGTAAAAATTCCGTAGCATATGAGTTTTCGTATACATGTACAAAAACCTATAATGACTCAGGAATGTTCATCATTTTAGCATTGCATGTGACTTGCTTTCATGTATACAGTCAAACTTGTCAGTAAAGGCTGCTCAAGGGACATACAACATGTTGTCTTTATGAGCAGGTGGCCTTAATATACTAGTACATGTTTAAATACATGCATTTATATACATGTACATGTACATAACGGTCATATCTGAAGTGCCCTTTAGGCAAGTGGTTATATATAGATGGCCTTTAAAGCAGGTTCAACTCAAATAGTAAGGAGTGAGGCGTAGCTCAATGCAAAAGTCTGCCTGAGGTTCAACTGGTCGACGGATCATTGAGTTATTTCCTGTTCTAACCAGTGATCCACGACTGGTCATTTAAAGGCTGTGGTGTGTGCTTTCCTGCCTGTGGTAACGTGCACATAAAAGATCCCTTGAGTCCAGTTGCATTTTGAGAAAGCCTCTTTACAAAGACAAGTCAGTGTGTATGACATTTAGATAAAAGGCTCACAATTTCATTAACGTAGTTAAAGTCAATCATTACATGTATATACTAAGTTTATCCATTCTTTTCTGCAGGTCCGACCCCAAGTTGTTCCGGGATGATGTAGACATCAAATTCAGCCGTACCCTCAACTCGTGTAAAGTACCTCAGGTAGGTGATTCAGACATCAAATTCAGCCGTACCCTCAACTCGTGTAAAGTACCTCAGGTAGGTGATTCAGACATCAAATTCAGCCATACCGTCAACTCGTGTAAAGTACCTCAGGTAGGTGATTCAGCTCTCAACTCGTTTGAAGTATTTCAGCTATGCGTATTAGACATCAAATTACATTAGTCGAAATCTGCATCATCTAATAGTAGTTCGTAGTCTACTAACAAATATTTCTGGGACTCGTCATTTCGTAGATGGTTTATCTCGTCTACAAAATGACTCGCCCTAGAAACTATTATTCTCATCTGATTTAATCTTACACACGTTTATTATAATTTACTGATTATTATCCACATTGGTATAATGTGTCATTTAATTGGGTTGTTAAAACCATTCCAGCAACTGACAGGAACGTTAATCAAATATGACGTCATAAATTCTAAACATGATGTCATGCATATCCCAGAGAACTATTCTGAATCTTCTTTTTTCAGCGTTTCACAATAAAATGACTGGAATAATAAATAGAATATTAAACTCGCTACCCTGTATTATCAAGTTTAAGTCCCTCGTGAAATATTTTTCATTTCAGTCACTCACTAAAGCTTATTACAAATAATAATTATTTCACTTGAGACTTAAACTTGATAATATAGGGTAGCGAGTTTAATATCCTCTATATACTCTATTGATTAATTATCTTGAGGCTCATGTCAGAAACCCATCTCCAAAGGGACTCGAGCCAGAAACTATTACTGATTTTATTATTTTCCCTTGACAGATCCGCCACGCTAGTGTGGACCGTCTGCTCGACCGACTGACCGACCTGCGTTTCCTCAGCATCGACTTCCTCAACACATTCCTCCTCACGTACAGAGTCTTCACCAACGGACCAACGCTTCTCGAGGCGCTCAAGAAGGTTTACAAGAACCCAGACACTGGCAACTTTGAGGCTGGCCTGTCCTCGGGACAGTAAGTCTGTTGTTATTCTATAATGTCGTCATGTGACCTGCACGGATGGTACAAAAAAAGTTTGTTTAATGATGCCGCTGGAGTTCATTGATTGATAATAAGCGGTTATTGGATGTTAAATGCACGGTTATATAATATTAAAAACTATTTACTTCATCATGTCATTTTATGACAGAAATAAAGTGTTTGTTTGTTTTGTTTGTTTGTTACAGAGGAAATGTGCTGGCGCCACATAGACTACTTTTACCAGATAACAGGAAGGGATCTTTTATGTTCACTTAACCATAAACAGGATAACATACACCACATCCTTTGATAGACCAGTCTTGTATAACCAGTTGGAACGAGAAATAATACAATGTGTCCACTGAAGAGAATTGATCCTTCGTCCCATTGAACCTCAGATTGATGCTTTTGCACTGTGCTACGTCCTGTTTAAATTGGCCTGGAGTCAAGGACCTAGAAATGTCGTATTTTGTTGTCACTATCAGGAATTTTCTTTCCTTTACTCACACCCTCCTGTTATTGCTACATATGTATGTCAATGCTGCTGGGAGAGAATTGGAACACATATCGTAATTAATGTGTTGTCTATGTTTCAGGTCTGATGCGGAAGATGGGAGTCCACCACACACGGAGTTCACAGGAGAGCCGCCGTGTATCGACTCGAGACTTGTTATTAAACCACAGGCTGAGAAACTGCGCCGAGTCAGCGCATCAGTTGTTTCCTATTCCGGGATCGGAGAAACGCACATCGAAAAACCAGTTGTCAGTACCATCAGTTTTAAACGTAAGTCAAACTTTGGTGTGAATAGAAGGATATCTATATTTATGGTGGACACAACATCTATATCTATGAGAAAGTAAGCAACTGATTGTTCTAACTGCAATGATGATGGCATTTCATTTAGATTGTCACAGCATGGTTAAAGAACAGGGAGTTCAGCAATGGTTTAAACAGACTTTAGTGTGGCAGTCTAGACATGAACATCATTTATCAAGAGAGTAAAAAAGTTCAAAATCATAAAATGTTTGCCTAATTAATGTGAAATAATGGGACTAATTTCCTATCACTTGTTTTGGGTTTTTCAGTGGAAAGAACTGAATCAGTGGACAGTGACGACAGCCGAACAGAACTGACCAGTTACCTCCAGCCACCCAGGCCAAAACTTGCTCCGATTGCCTCGTGCGAGACACTCTTCGACTCCGACCTACCAGACGGCGTAGACGTACCTGCAATAATGACGAACGAGACACCAAGCTCAGGTATTACACTGTCAGATTTTAACACCGGGGAGTCGTCGTCTGACGTCAGTGAGACCGGCGAGGGCAAACTGCACCCGACGTCAGCGATAGTAACATCATCATCATCCACAGAAATGCTCGGCTCGACGACCAGTCCCCACACGCTGAGTTCGGCGGCAAGCTCCGACACGCTCACCCCTGGAACTCCACGCGCCAGCCCGATACCATCGCCCATCGACAGTCCGAAGAAACCCATCCTGAGGAAACCCAACAGCGGCCAGACGACGCCGAAGCGATCGAAGTCTCCTAGCAAGACTGCCGAGACGTCATACAACATGGACGCACTGTCGCTGTCTCCAACAACGAGTCCCGTGCGTCTCCTGCACCTGTTGTCGTCGCCGGGGAGACCATCCTCCTCCCCCGTGAAGTCGCTGTCGCCCCGGACGCCGTCGCCGATACGGAGAGTGTCGTCGCCTGCTAAAGTGACGTCAACGCGTTCGCCATCTTCCAGTCCCATATTGAGGCGGGCACCTTCCCCGATTAGCTACAGTTACTCGTCACCCAACATGGTCGCCCCTCAGATCAAAATACGACCTTGTGAGTAGAGTGTAAACGTGTCTGCCTCAGCACGCTGTTGTCAAGTCGACTTGTTTCTCTCCTCGCCTCTGCAACTTTACGTTCTATTTTTGTTGGATGCGTTTTGTTCTATTTTGTGTTGTTTAATTTTGTATATTCTTTTTTGTCATTTGTAGGGAAATTTTATTTTCGTTGTTTTGTTGTAAAGAATTTTAGAATTGCATACAAATCTTTGGTTACGGTTTTGTGGGATGAATTTTGTTCTATCTTTGTGATGTTTAATTTTGTGTATTTGATTTGTCATTTGCAGAAATTCTATTTTCATTGTTTTGTTGTAAAGAATCTTAGAATTGTATACATACAAATCTTTGGTTACAGTTCTTTCTTTTTATTTACTGAAAACATTCATATTATGTCGTTGTGTTTCTGCTTAATGTACCTGATTTATTTTGCTCATCAGGTCTTATTTTTCGTTGTTGTAAACATTTCTTTTCAATTCCTTCAGCATACATGTAGTTGTAGTCGAGATAGCAATAAAAAATATTATTTTCATAGAGTTCATATTTTATACATGAGAATTCCATACTAATTTTATGTCTGAATTGAACACAATTGTATTATCTAAACGATGTGAGTAAACCCATAAATATTACATGACATATTGGATGGTGTTAAAACTAATTGTAATTATTAGTATGTGCACAGTCTTAAAATGAAATGGTAAAACTAGATTCGGGATTTATTTGTCTCCTTTAAAGTAATAATTTTACATTCAATTCGTCGATGGTTTGCATGCAAGGTGACACATCTAATTGTAAATGTATTTCAGTTTTAGGTACCCGAGGCAGTGCAGAGGCCGAGTCTATAAGTACGTGTATGTCGACTCCACGAAGCAGTTTTGGCCAAATTGAAGGATCTCCTCCCAGGGCCAAGGCGGGCACTGTAGTTACATCTTCCAGAGCATCAAAACGGAGGTATGCCAATATAATTCAACATTCTACTTATTGTAAACCGAGAAAATTTCGCATGCGTTTAATTTTCGTGTAGTTCGCGCTCAATCTCAATTCACGACATTTATAAGCATGCGTAATTTTCCCACTTATAATGGGCTTTCAATAAGGCGATGGTCGTTCGCGAAATTTAAACGTCGCGAACATGCGCTTAGGGGCATATTCGCGAAAAAAACATGTAGCAATATTAAAAATAGGAGTTTATATCGTTCCCTCGTGTGAGACACTTTGTGCCTCACCATAAGCCTTAAACAACACTCTCTCTCAAAATCCTGGCTGCGGGCCTGTGTTTTTGGTCTTACCAAAAAGTGATAAGATTGATTACTGGCATATGAACTTTGAATTTATTTATTTATGTATTCTGTTCAATATTAAAATACTAGAAGTATTTACCACTGCCTACATGTATTTCAGATCAAGCTCATCTGCCGCCACCACAGCATTTGCAGCAGCAACCGCAGGATTAGCCAGCTACAGCAACATCAGTGCTGAACATTCCAAAAACATTAACCGCTACCTCAACGTCGGCACAGGTGCGTTTCTTTCTCATGTTACGGGGGAAATAGGAAACTTACGTAATTGCTTTCACTGGTAGTTTTAGTTTTGCAATTGAATACAAGCTCTAGGTAAATAATTATGTACTGACCATACTGAAAAATGGGTTGGGGCAAGGATTTGTTTTAAAAGACTTGTTTGGTACCACATTTATATTGGCTCTGTCATTCAGCACAAATCCAGATATATTTTCGTAGTGATATGTTCGTAAGAGTAATAGAGTGCAATTACTCTTCTATAAAAGAATTTGTTTAATTGATAGGTAAAACCATTTAATAATTGTACTTTTAAACAAAAGAAGAAGAATAAGAGTATGTATTTTTCTTTTATTAACGTCACAATCTATAAAATTGAAACAAACAAAATATTGATAAATTCCATTTAAAAGGAAAGGTGCATTCATTGACTATATATGCACAAAATAAGGTGTTTGGATTTTCCTAACCTATGAAAACCCAGCTGACTTTTAAAAATTACAAAGTATTTATCATTGGGCTAGTAAAACCCATTTATATTCTAATGAGTTGTCTCTTTTGTGTGACTTATAACATGACTTTAAAACAGGATATTTGTGAACTTTTGTTGGATTTAATTTCTGATAGTTTGCGTTTTTGACAAGGAATTGTGTATGTTTTGAAGTTCTCGTGTTTATGTCTATATTGCCATCTCTGTATGACAAGTTTACTTCCGACAAAATTTAAAAAATATTTATCTCAACTCTGGTTACCCTTAGATAAATGTAAGCCAATGCATTAAAATATAATACAATAGTAATTAATACAATTTTACATAAATACTAATTTTGATATACTACACCATACATTATATTAGATATAGATGATTAATTAAAATTGTAGTATATTTGCCATACCCAATCTAACCTGTGGTTATAGATGATACATTTAAATTGTAGAGTTTACCATAGATATAGATTATAAAATAAAAATGTGATGTATTTACCATATATAATCTAACAGATATAGTTGATAAATTAAAATTGTAATATATTTACCATACCTAATCTAACAGGTATAGATGCCCGACCTTTCAAAAAGCGAGAATCTGTGATTTCTACTGCAGCAACAATGCGAGTGCTCAACGTACTTAAACACTGGGTATCAAAACACCAACAGGTGAGACGAAAGCAGTGGTTGGTCAGTTTTAGAGCCTGCTTGAGTCATGTGACAGTCTCCAACCAATCGTATTACTGCTTTTGTTGTCTGTTGTCACTCCTTGCTGGTGGTGTCCATTAACCTGCTTGTAGAGCAGACATGTTCTAGTTATACTGTGTAGTGCTTTCAATCCTCCTACAGCTTCTATAACCTATAGTAACATATATCAGTATATATACATGTATAAATATACTACTTGTGGATGGCATGATATGTGTTGTACATGTGTTTCATATGTGCTATTAACCTTCTGTACATCTTGGCTGTTGATAAAAACAAAAATGTTTCCCCCTCCAATCATTGTTAAACTGTTATGGGATTTTTACTAACATAAATACCGTAAACATTTTTAAATAAAAACCAGTGTCATGTAATTTTGTTGGGACATAGAAAGTTTTCCGTACCATTTTTTATTTCTTTCACAAAAATGTATTAGGATTTTAATTCAAATAAATATCTGCTCGACATTCACTGGAATACTGTAATTCAGGAAATTAATGCGAACAGGATATTAATGCGAAAAACGCGTCTAGATGTTGCTCGCGATAATATCCTGACGCGAATATATCGCGATTTATAACTGTAAAACTACAGGGAGAAAAACCACTGCAACGAACTCTCGTTAACCACGTGTTTACCGATGTTGATAGTGGTTTCCCAACCACTAATGACAAATACAAATAGCAATTTAAAATGATCACAGTTTATTTGTGTTATACATACTAGTACATCTATATACGTTAAGATACCAGTATAGATCTTAACCAGTATAGGTTAAAATACGTTTAAAATATTGTTCATTTCAGTCACTCATATTGTTAATTTCCACTAATACATGTA
>JAULBR010005420.1:0-16197 GCA_032355825.1 Melanodrymia aurantiaca
GTCTGTCTGTCTGTCTGTCTGTCTGTCTGTCTGTCTGTCTGTCTGTCTGTCTGTCTGTCTGTCTGTCTGTCTGTCTACTGCATAATTAAATATGCGTGGATTTTTCCTGAACATCAAATTTGAGTGGAGGACTGTAAGAAGTCTCCTATTGAAAATTTGGGGAAAATTGGATGAATCGTTTGATAAGACCATTTGTGGATCACTGGTTGGAACGGGAAATAACCCAACGTGTCCCCTGAGGATCAATCGTTCAACCCATCGAGCTGCAGATGGACTCTTTACTGCTGGACTACGCCCCGCTCTTCACTAGTGAAAATGACTAATTTAACAAAAAGACTGAAAACGCAGACGAATTCAAATAGGTAAAAACGTTATAAAATAACCTGTGCCAGACAGTCGTAATTGAGCTCTGCCAGCAGTTCCAACCCGTTGCCATCCTGCCCGACAACGACCGACGGTAAGTGATGTACGAACATTGCCTTTCTCGCCTCCAACGTGGGCAGGCCGACGATTATTCTTTTCTCAAGTCGTCTCAACATAGCGTTATCCAGTTCCCTGCAAACAAAAAGCATGTGTGACAAACAATCTACAATACAGAATGTGGCTGCGTTAAATAATAGGTTGCACCATGGGGATCTGTTTCCAGATGTTCAAATTGTGATTTATCAACAATGGGTGTAATATTTCTAGTCGTCTCAACATAGCATTATCCAGTTCCCTGGAAACAATACGTATTCGTGACAATAGATCTGCAATACAGAATGTGGCTACGTTAAATATTAGGTTTCACCATGGGGATCTGTTCCCAGATGTTCATAATTGAGATTAATTAACAATAGGAGTAATATTTTTACGTTTCAAATTGATTGCTTATGGATACCTTAAAGGGACATTACAGAGATCTCAGCTATAGTAATACATTTTTGATTAACACTTTTTTTAATTATGAAAATTACAATTTGTTTACATTTTCTTGCTTAAAATACTAATGAGTTTCTGTTGATCAAAATGTTTGTTGTAGCCCAATATGATAAATGTAATGTGAACAAAAGATTATCATGAAGATACGTGTATTAAATAACACAAACCAAGGCAGATTGGATGCAGCCAACAGAAACACGAGATCATCAGTCTTGGCCAGGCCGTCCATCTGAACGAGAATTTCAGTCTTCATCCGTCGACTTCCTTCATGTTCACTGTCAAAACGCAAACATTAAATGTGGGTCAAGTTAGTTAACTTAATGCATCCGACGAGGCCAGAGTTAAATTTGAAATCATTTAAAAGGTCAAAGGATCGATCCTCGAAAGTTGACTAGGTAGAACCATTGGTCGTTTCCTCATTGTAACCATTGATACATAACGGGTACATCACAGGATGTCGTATGTGCTATGCTGTCTGTAGGAAGGTAAGCATGTAAATAAGTTATAGCCAACGTTGAATACTGCATTGTGACTGTGACAGGTAGAAAATAAGATAAATCTGTAAACTCACCTTCCACCGCCTTGTGAACCCCTTTGACTCATCAGCGATTCCAGTTCGTCTAAAAATATTGTCGAGGGTGCGTGAAAACGTGCAAGCTCAAATAAGACCTGCAATATGGACAAGACATTCATTATCTATTATTTCACACAAATGTAAATCACTTTGATCTGTCACCATGCATTTATATTTAAAACAAGTAGCTGGAGTGATAGAAGCATTTAGATTTTAAGTTTCAATTTTCAAAATACAATGAAACTAGTTGATATGTGAATTTAGCTGGAACGGGTACATCAGTGGGAAGTTTTAAAATTTAGAGAGAACATCCACCTGAGTTTTGATAGGCCAGTGGATCGATCTTTCTCTGTGGAACCGTTGTTATTTCCCCGATTCAACCAGTGATCCTCGACTGGTCTATCAATGGCTGTGATATCTACTATCCTGTCTGTGGGAAAGTTAACATAAAAGATCATGTGCTGTTATTCAGTAACAGTAGCCTATTTGGCGGTAGCAGATTTCCTCTGTGACCAAGTGTCGATATAACCATGCTTTTGACATTCAATAACTGCCGATTAATAAAAAAAAAATTCAGTGGTGTCGTTAAACAAACTTTATCTTTTCATATTTGTACACACAGCAATGGAAGGACAGATCTGGGTATATCAGCATTAGATATTTTATGTAATGTATCACTCATTAGGTAACCATCCAACTGAAGCAAAATGGTTCCATGGCAGGTCTACTGGATGGCCCCATTAAAAAATATTGGAATATAGCTATAAATTAAGATCGCATTCTTTAACACATTTTGTGTTATTATAATGTTTAGGTCTGTTCACATGAATAAACTGACCCGAACAAGTTTCTCTGAATCTCCCCTCCACTTGCTCACGATGCTAGATGCAGAAATGTTAAAAAATGTCGTCTGACACTCTGTGGCCACGGCTTTAGCCAACAGAGTTTTGCCTGTGCCTGAAACAAAACAATACACATTTAAAAAATGTAAACCAATACGTAGGGGATAACCCTGGTGTTTGTTTCATTTTGGCAAAGTATATCGGTGGTTTTACTTTTGCAAATTTAGTTTTATTGGTGACGCGTTAGCAGAGACAATAAAACAGGAAATTTGCAATGGTAAAAATAATGCAAAGCAAACAGAAGTCTGTTATGTGAACTTGAACTTTAAACACATTTATCTACAACTAGCAACTTTCCCTTTTCTGGGGAGAGCCTGTGTGAAGTTTACTAATGATTGGCAATTTAAGATACTAAATTAATTAATTAACATACTCTAAATGTGTCATTAAACAAACTTTAACATGGACATTAACCAACGGAAATATGCACTATTGACAATATTAGATATTTCTAACTGCTGTACTTAATAAACATGAAAGCATTTTTATCTCCTTAAAATGAAATTGAAAATATGAATCTGATATGAATGCAATTATGCATACCCGGAGGCCCATATAATAACAGTCCTTTCCATGGTGAGAGTATACCCTTGAAAAACTGTGGATACTGAAATGAGAAATAAAACATTTACATAAAACATCTTCAAATCATCTATATTTGTCACAATGTCTTGAAAAGTGTGTTTTACCTACGTTCTGTTAAATTTATACCAGAACAGTTGTTGAAAACAAACAGGTTATAAATAAATTACAATTCTTGTTATTAATCCCCAAAAACTCACCACAAAACAACTTGCTTATGTTGACGATTATGAATTTAGCTCTTCCAATTTCGTATAAACTTTATTATGTTAAGAGTGATTTGAAAATTTTGCATTCATATGCACAGCTTCAATTTGACAGTCCAGTACCCTAGCTAACACCATCCTCAAAAACAAATTGGGCCTACCCAATAAAGTAATACTCATTTCAAATCTATTTAAAGCACTTTTATTGAAGCATATTGAGTGAATAAGGATAAGACAGAATTCTAATTTGCTGACACGTGATAACTAAACTTAATGGAATACATAACAGCTCAAAATGGCTGAATGTGGATAAAACAGACATTACATTATCTGCCAACACGGGAAAACTGACCTTGGTGGGGTACACGACAGCTTCTTTTACCAGTCGCTTGGCTTCATCCAACCCTATAATGTCATCCCACTTGACATTTGGGTTTTGGTGGTATATATCCTGAGAATGATAGTTAAAAGTATTCAAATATCAAATTTGTAATTGGAAACAAGATAAAGGGAAGAGAACTCCTGAATGTTTGGCTATATTTTAAATATGAGATATGGCAATAGCTGCATTATACATCCTGAAACAATTCCATTTGTAAACTATTGTTAAGGTTTTTCTTGTATGTTAAATATGGGTGTGTCAAATTTAAATCATGTCTAGTTAAATGTCCATCTATAATCATGGCTAGTGAAATTTTGACTACCATCACCACTCATAATGTATAGAATTGCTATGTGCTATACAATAATTACTGTAAGGATGATGTGTATTATAGTTACCCTAGTTATAACTTGAGCAAGTTCCCTCATTTCACTACTGTACCCGACATACCCTCCTAGCGGTTTCAACAGTCGATCCTGCAAAACAAGTCACAAACAGTATTATAGGAAAACTAAAGTGTTTTTCCTTTTCATGAATATATACTGTCGCCTGTCCTCACTATGTGCATATTCCACTCCAAAGAGGTGCGTCTGTCGAAATTACCAACAGAACAAGTTTACTTCCTCTATGACATTCGGCTACCTCCCAGGATATAACTTCCTCATTTCCTTGTCGCCTATTGGTATAAGACGTGTTTTTGAAGCTCTCAAGGATGTCATAGAGGAAGTAAACTTATTCTGTTGGTAATTTCGATAGGTGCACCCCTTTGGGGTAGAATATGCATATAGTGAGGACAGGCGACTGCATATATGAAAAGGAAAAAGTTATATATAGAGGACACTACACAAGTGTAATGTGATATAATTTATCAGAACGAGTTGACAAAAGTATTAAATCCAACATTGCCGAGAAATTTTTATACTTTTATCAAAGAGTAATGATAAATTATGATATCACAAGACACGAAGGGGTGTTCTTTTTATCATTCATTATCATTCTGTCTAATTAGAATGATTATTAAAAGCAATTAAATGGAAACGAATACTTGCAAAAAATGTTTGGTTCAAAAGAATGACATCCTAGCAGTTGACACGTAATGAAGTCATGTTTAGAACTGTCAGGTTTCTTGGTGACCAGCTTGAAAAAGTCAGTAGACCAATCAAGATTATAAGATATCACAAATGATTAGGTTATTGGTATCTCCTGCAAACACCTATAATGGACGATAAAACAATATAGCAATGTCTTTGATTTATGTGCAACATCATTACTCAAATTAAATCAAATATTTTAACAAGTGGTAAATTAGAATGCAAATCACTTTGCATTAATAAAACTCACAACCGTCCTTTACACATTGTTAGTTCATCATTAAAAATTTTGGTTCACATAAGTATTTGGTACTGTGTGCATGGGCGTCACTTGGTTGGGGACATGGGGGACATCTCCCCCCCCACTTGTTGGAGTGCAATGTGCAAATGTCCCCCTCACTTTTTAGTATAAATAACACATTACCACGTAGTAATGTATTGCATACGATACATGCGACCAGATGTGGTTGCTCAACAAAAAGATTTGTCACGAACAGCACCCTACACTAATCTTCAGAAAATGACGCCGATGACTGTGTGCATATTAAATAAATAATAATTAAGCAGTTGAAAAAACACACACCGGTGCCATGTACCCACTGCGGTACCAAACAGTCATGAAGAGAAAATCAACTTACTGTTGCATCTACACCTTCCTCAGCATTCAGCTTGGTTGCATCGTTGATCATTGCACGTATATCAATAATCTGGCCTCCCTGAGACAAATGTACCATGATTAATCTTATAAAACATTAACAGTGAGAGCAGCAGCGAACAAATTTACGACATAGAGTGTACCAAGATACGTTTGAAAAATTATAAATAGAAATATTTCCGATGTTTTTTAATTTAATGTTTTAATTTTAAAAACAGCTTAAATTTAACATTTGTGATTGTTTTACTATGTTCTTCGAATTACAATTGAAATTCATCATCGAATTACAGTGACAAATGTGTTCCAGTGGTGTCATTAAATAAACAAACTTTATCTTTTATCTTTTACATTAGTGACTCACCTTGCCTGGCTTAAAACCCTTGTTAGGACTGTCGACAGGTGTATTGTTGTGTGTCAATGAACTGTTAGTAATTCCAGACACTGTGAGACCGGTAAGAGCAAGGGTGCCAGCATCTCCATTAGCCATGTTGCCATTCGTCTGCAAGACAAAACATGGAAACCACTGTGTAAGAGTTAACAATAAGTTTTGCTAGGCTGCCATTCCTAGGAGGAAATAAATTAATTCAAAGACTCAATACAAACCACTGGTGTACTACCGAAACTACTTGAGGATGTCAATGGTGGTCGTCTTATAACCCATCACAGGAGGTAATAAATGAGCATAAAGACTGAATACAAACCACTGGGGTACTGCCGGTACTACTCGAGGATGTCAATGGCGGTCGTCTTATAACCCATCACAGGAGGTAATAAATGAGCATAAAGACTGAATACAAACCACTGGGGTACTGCCAGTACTACTCGAGGATGTCAATGGCGGTCGTCTGGCCGAGGATTGCACTTTTCTTCCCTTCCCTGACTGAGGTCGAGGTGGTAAAGCTGGAGGGGAACCCGATCCTTGTGGTATCTTTGGTAATGAAGGCATGTTATTCTTTACGCTGGAACAACAAATGTATACATACAGAGTTTTAGTCATTTTCTAACGAACTCATGCAATGGAAAATATGTGTGCAGTCAAACTATTTAAACTTCAATATAATAAATATATCAATGTAATAAACATTTAACTAAAAGAAATTATTGTTTGAAGATATAACATTGATAGGAAAAGAATATATCGGCTTGATCATGCATAATAAAATGACACTGGCTTGTTAGTATCAGTATTAAAATATGAAAATAATATCTTGACCGTGTTATATAGGCCTCTTGGTATGCATATGAAAATATTACGGTACCTGCTTGGTCATGTCAGGATTAACATATAAGAAAATAATACATGCTTGGTAGTCAGCATTGAAATATGAAAATAATTAATACCTGGTTGATCGTGTCAGCTTTGCATTAGTTTGTCTCTCACCAGCTGAAAGTTGAAAACAACAACTACTGTAGTATAGGTACAGGGGTGTGGACATTTAAAAAATCTTCACTTGTTCCAGGATGTCTAAATTTACTTGTCCTGAGAAAAAGTTACTTGTCCTGTTTTTTTAATGATGAAAATCTAACCTTTTCCCCCAAGATATAACTATTATACCCTTCTACTGTCAAAATAGCAATAAAGAAATAGAAATATAGCTACTGTGTTGTTATTTTTATATTTTGTTGCTAACAAATATATCTTACAAGGTAAAGACATAAATATATATCCTAAAACCTTCTTAGCATTTTTATCATACATAAAATAAAGAAATAAACAAAACTGAGTGGGGTTGGTGGGGATGGGGGAAGAGGCATTTTCAAGGGATCGGTACATTTTAAAGTATATTTACACACCCAGGGGGATTTTTATGAGGGTAAATTTCCTTTACACTGGCGTACCAAATGAATACTTACGGTTCAAACTAACACGTGATTCGTTAGAGCTACATACTATACTGTTAATGTATTATACTGATTGTATAAACACACACATATTATTTCACTCACAGTTCAATGCAAACAAATTCCGTTTAGTATGTAAATTATGTAACTGTCAGAACAAGAAACAGAAGTAACATTGTTAGAAGAAATGTATCAAACAATATTACATTGCATGAGAGCCAGAAGGATGTACAATGTACATGTACATGTAAGTATATATCAGAATGTAGTTTTGAACATCAGAGGATAATGACAGAAAACTTACTTCCTTCATCAGTAGTAATGATGTTGAATTTGATTTAATGGCAATAAAACATGAACATGATTTCTTATTTGTGGCATTTATATAGCATATTAGATATTGTAGTTATTTGCGAAAATACTCAATTACGACTTTCTTCTTCTGACATGTTCAGGTAAGCAAATCGTGTCTCATTATCGTGTCAGTTACAACCTTTTGCATTTGCAAATTATACTGAATATGATTTTTTGACAGTTTTAAATAGTAGTTACAACAAATAGTTCATTACTAAATGTATGAACGAAAGGACTTGATCACTGACACATAGAAGTATGTACATCCAGAGAACTGTAATTATGCTTGCACATTGGTCATATCTGTCACATATGACCAATCGTGTAATAGACAGGAAGCAAATCTTGGAAGAAAGCTGTTTGACTCTATGAGACAGCTACGTCTATTTTACATGTTCAAACAACCTTATGTTTTGTAATTTCATATCTGTGATTTACTTACAACCATAAAAATCATTCTTTATAAGCAATGCTATCAAGTACCTTTTTTGTGACATAATGTAAAAGGGTCGTATATTTCAATTATGCAGAAAGGTTGTATCAGCCTTTTAGGACTTTCTGGCTCGCATGCAACGATTGTTAAATTTAACGGAGAACTCAGTTTCAGATTTGGTATGGCCTTGACACACACATGATACATGTCGTGATAAACAGTTTGGAAATAGCTGCAGTAATACCATTATAATACTGTATATATCTCATTACTAACCACAATATAACAGTACACAGGAATAGACCAATGCCATCTCAGTAAATTATTAATAAATTGAAACAGCAAAATACATACGGTACTAAGTATATTGTAAACAAACTATTAAGCATTCATACACAAATTTATAAAGCTATTATAATTCTATATTTCTTTTTTAAAATTTTATTTGATTCCCCCTTTAGCATAAAAACATTTACATTAATCTTGAGAATATGATCAATATTAAGTCAAGTCTGGATACATTATTATGCTAGCACTTTACATGACATACATGTACATGTATTGTCACTTTCAGCAGTACATACTATAAGGACATTTCAAGACTTTTCCTACAAATCAAGACTTTGGTAAGAACTAAATTAATGAGAACACAGTCACACTGTTAAATGCTTAATAACATAATACATGTATTAATATTAATAACTTTAAATAAAAAGTTTATTAGTCAGGATTTTCATACATGTCGTGTTTCAGTTTTATTTAAAACTGGTCATGAAATAAGCTATTCAAGAACTTTTAAACGAACTAAGTGTATAATAAAATTATAATAAATAATGTATCAAATTCCAGTTGGCCTGTTTCTCTTGGCATACATTATAGTCAGGAAAGTGTAAACAAAATGCAGCTGGGTTTTTTGGTGCGAAATGTTAGAAAAAGCCAAACCAATGTTCACACCAATAACAGTGAAATAACTAACATGCAGTACGTGTGTTGCGACCAGAATAACCTGTAGGGGAAAAAAAGAAATATTTTTAATGTGGAACATTTTCAACTTGTTAGTACGGACAGAGTGAAACAATAGAGAGTACGAGAGTGAAACACAAGCAGTCACACCAGCTCGAGCAGCCACCCTCTATTAAGAACAGATATTATGTGCTTTATTTGACTTTTTCCATACAGACCGAGTCATTACCAGTTTCTATGGTGTAGTGGTTATACCACTGGGCTCAAGACTGATAGATACCGGGCTCAAATCCTGCTCAATGCAACTGGATTTTGAATCGCAGTAAGTCGCAAACGGTAGGTGTACATCACATTCATAGGCCAGTGTCCCACTACTGGTTAACTAATTGGATGTGGTATGTACTGTGCTGTCTGATGGAAAGTGCATATAAAAGATCACTTGCTACTTATTGATTGAAAACATTTTATTGTGTACTTATCAAACAGGAGTAGGGCGTTTCCTCTCATACTAATACTAACTTCTGTCCTAGGCAGACGATCGAGGAAGGGTTGGTAATAAGCATAGAGTCTTGTAATCTATTACTGGTTATTTCTCGTAACCTGTTATGCGTTACCATAAAAATGAACCTAGTAACCTATGTTTATGACACAAGTTTTAACTATTTTATCGGTATCACTGTCATCGTTGAAAGTTAAATGTACCTTATCGGTGATAGAGATTTTAAACATCACTAATAGTCATACACAATGTTGTTTCCTCTATAATTGAAAAAGATTCTTTAAAACACTACATAAGATGATCATTGTTGACTTCCTGACCCCGACATCTACATCACCACTGTGCGATTTAGTTTGAAAAAATATAGCGTCATAAAGACTCCCTGTTTGAACATTTAGAGCTCGCCACCAATCCAGCGATCCCTACTGTGTGACACCAAAAACACCATACTCCCAAATCAATAAACATGCACTATCAATGTCTATCAAAATTGTTTTTAAAGTTGGAAGTATACTTAGGATTGTGTAATGTAATGCCTACTAATGTTGGAATGTTCCGTTGAATCTACGTAAGTGTCAATACGTAATATTTCGTCACCGTTGTAACATACAATTACAATATTTTTCTTTTTCAGGGAGCTTAGCCATTCCTTATGCAATGCTATTCCCACACCATGGGGGTGCACCATCAAATGTAAAACAGAAGAAAGACTTTCTCTGGCAATAGTGGTAATCTTTTAGGTTCCACGCAGATCTTGTTTTAGAATATTTTTCTATTTTTCTTTCTATCTATTTAACCATCCCTTACACGATGTCAGAATCTGGCAGTTTATGTATTTAAGACACTGTGAAATAACAAGCCCAAAATAACCAAATATATAAATTGAAACCGAGTATAAATGATGAAATAAAAGTTGAGCGTCCTGGTAGAGCGATAAATGAAGTTTATTTACACATGACCGGAAGTATTGCCGGAGGAACTTTTTCTTCTCTTTTAAGTTTGATAGCCCCACCACTCTTGGGTGGGAATTACATTATGTAAGGACTGGTTAATTAGATCAAAAGGAAAAATATATCACAATGGTTCACATTTCCCTATCTTTAACACAGAATAATTATGAATAATGTTTGTAAAGCTTACAGGGCTCAGGGCTTAACTGAAGTGAAATTGATAGTAACATATCTGTAGATAACATAGAAATAGGTGATCTTAATCTATGTTGTCTAACTGTGTAAATCATGTTAAGGTATATAATCATTTCATTACGTATTTTTAAAATATTTAAACGTTTAAATTAAAATAAGATATATTTTTATGAAATACATAGCCCAAGCCTTTAAATCCAGTTTCAGTGAGGACCATACCAAACATTTTATAATAAAATTGGTTAAAATTTAAATAATATTTTCATAATAGTTTTTTTTATTATAAACGGAATAGAAGTCCTTCATTTCTATTTTCGAACGAATTAACAGACACATAACCTGAATGACAATTCAAGATTTGCATTGAGCCCTGCTATATGTATAACATAATTGTTGAGAAAAAATACCGTTATTACTTGTCCGTTTCATTCCAACTGCACCTGGTAACAATAAATTTTGTGCAATTTATCTATAGCCAATCGGCTAAAAATATAATAGATTGTTCTTATTATCATCGTGTGCAAAACAAGCCCATTTCATCTGCTGCGTATCAGATTGAATGTCAATGACTATCAAAAATGACATCGGGAAGATAAAGAAGTATTACCAAGAAAAAAATGTACTGGTGTGTATATACATTATCTTGTGCTCAGAGTTCTTGAAGTAAATGCTTCCAGAAATAGAACGTTGAAATACTAACAAATGAGTGTCAAACATATTGGCCCAGCAATGTATATGTATTTACCTATAATTTGAACACAGTATGTTACTTTTCAAAAAAGTACTTTGTGACATGTTGTTTACTCATTGATTTGTTTCAAGTGTAAACAATAAAATGTTAAAGCATGCAAGAAAAATGGTCAATCTTGTGTGTGTGCGCAGATACTGAGATAGTTCAATTCCAACCCTTGAGACAACACCACCCGCCACCCACTCCCAACCTCCTGTATGTCAATGTATGTATATATGGATACATGTATGTACATTTTAATATCATAATGGCTAACAGCATGTGACCTAACTCTATTGTAGTCCATGTATTAATGAATAAAGTATTGTACTGAGACCCAACCGTTTGGAATGAAACTTGTCATTACTTGTTTGACATGATCAGTTGTCGCATTAAAATTTCTTTCTTTCTCACTCAATCATCATAGATCTCTTTATATAAATTCACACAACATTGCTCCAACTTACCACTCTGTGTAAGTTTTTTTGTGACTTTCGGGTATCGGTTGAACTTGACGTAATAGTACGACTCGTACTCCATGAGGATGGTGTCAAGGTCAATGTTATCACAGACTTCATAGCGACTGAGATCGATATTCGTTTCCTTTGATAAACTGTTTGCTGACTCGAGATAACTGCAAAAAGACAAACACTCAGGGATAAAATAAATGCTCTCCCCCTCATTTCAAGCGAGTAAAAATTACTGGAAACGAATCCAATGGAATGAGACACATGTAAAGAAATACATGTATCTGTCTTCTAAATTCTGAACATTTAATTTATTATTGATGTATATAAATTTAACAAACTTATTAACGACAACGGTTTTCCAACTCAGATAATCTTTTGTTAAATAGACCAATGATCAATCATGAAAAAATTAACCAATTCACACACATTCATGAAGATTGCATACATTTAAAATTTAATCAATTTGGTAACTTTATTATTTGTACGTGGTTTGTACCCAGTCATGACATTATTGCAAACATGTGGATTTGTATAATAAAAAGATATTCCTAGTCCTGCCAGTCTAAAACACAAACATATCTGCCGGCCTGCGACATCTTGTGTCGGGTAAGCAGTATTTCAAATGCTAGGAAGCCAAACAAATCCCATTCAAATAATTACTGTAAATAATCAGCTAAATTCTACCTGTAATTTTACTAAACCTACCCCTCTTCGGACAAGTAGTGTAAAACTAGAATCAGCAAATTCTTCTTTCGAGAATCAGTTTTAACTTCATCCTAAAATTTTAAAAATAGAAATAAGTATAATTAAAGCTACAAGCAGTGATGACAGGCTCCAACTTCCAAGCTGCTGTCGAAACATTGATATTTCAAAATCTTACAAAACTTTTCGGGATCTTTTATATGTTCTGATGCAAGGTGTGTAAAAAGCGTAATAATGTTAATGTAATTTTTATGTGATGCTTTCCTATATAAGTTTAACGCAATGAAATAGTGGTTTATTGTATCACAATCATCATGGTAATTCAACCAGTCATCTGGTATAATAGTGGTGGGATTTGAATAGAATGTCACCTGCGTGTTGTTTTAAGCATATATTATGAAGCAAAAGAAAGGTTGTTATGGTAGAGCATATTAAATAATACTTGAAACATTTACCGGGTAAGTATATATAATTATATGTAATTTATATTTAAGAGTTCATTGCTGTAAAATACAAAACGAACTGTTTCGTGTTTGATATGTGATGTAATATCGGTTGCCAACATAAGTTTGTGATGTAATACCGTTTGCCAACATAAAACAGATTAATTTCCAAATTCCCTTTGTTTGTGTTGGTAACTCTTAAAGTTATTTTGCTATTTAAATATGTATTTGTGATTATACAACTGCAAATAAATCAATCGCACAAAAAATAGTTAGTATAATTAACAGGAAAAAATTAATTTGTAAATGTTAAGCCTAAATATTCTACTAATAAATTACCATATTTTTCTGTAAAATTGTATGTGCTTACAAGTAGTTTAAAGTTTGTTCTTTACATTTCTAAAGTAAAAAAGTATTTTAAGTAAATATGCAATTTTATGTTGTAAGTTTGAACTATTATTTATTAATTATTCATGGTGCCGTTCTAGCCAATGCGTGGTGCCGTTCTAGCCAATGCAAGGTTCCGTTTTGACCATAATTATGTTTTTGTGCCGTTTTAGCCAAAGTGATGTTTCGTTTTCGCCAATGAGTGGTGCCGTTTTAGCCAAAATGGTGCCGTTTTAGCCTGGTGCCGTTTTGGTACGGTGACGTTTTAGCCTGAAATAATAGGTGGAAATTACTCGATATCGTTTGCACCAAATCCGTGACGTTTTTCTCATCGTCGAAAAAATGTAGCGGGAAGTGAATGGTGTTTAAAGTGATTTATAACGTTAAATTTCATAATACAGTATTGTAATTCAATGGCGACTGAACATTTACCCTGTTTGCAACGAGTAGGTGATCATGTTAAAAAGTATCGTCTTCTTTTACTTGAAAATGATCAGGTAGGAAGCGTTGTTGTCAAATCACGTTGTATACTCTCTTGCTCAGATATCGCTGTATCCTAATATCGTGTCATTGACAAAGCAATAAATAACGGTAAACACCGCCGTCTGCATATTCAATGTACAAAAAAAGAAGATATGTTGAAGATTTACTCCCAAGTTTTGAGACGAATACCACCCTACGGGAGCATATAATGCTATTTATAACATAGAGCGTTTAAAGTTATTGAACTTAATATTAAATTATATTTACTTATATGTTATTACTCACAATATCAATAGTCAAGTGTTCGAAAAGAAGAAGATATCAATAGTCAAACCTGTCTTAAGCGACCACCTAAGGGTGTAACAAATAGTGGCTTCTTAAGACAGGTGGCTGCTTAATACAGGTTATAATGCACTAAAATTGGACCCATTGGATGATTGGGTTATATTCCATTCTAGCCAGTGATCCATCACTGGTCCATCAAAGGCTGTGATGTGTGGCAGCGCTAGTTAATTTATTTATATATAATCACACCCCCTGAATTTCACGGTCAAATTAAAAAAATTCTGCAGTAGAATTTGAGGAATTCTGCAACATGTTATTACATATTATTATAAACTAAAAATAACACTTAGAAATATTATTGCCTCCAAACAATTGATCTATGTTAATATAATAACAACTTCAGTTTATTTTTGTAAATTTCAAGTTTATATTGCAAGCAATGAACATCGGAAATTCTGCGGTGATTAAATAAAATTCCAAGGCGTAAAATTACGAATTCTGCACTTGTTTTGCATGAAATTTGATTTTCCGTGGACTAATAACTATTCTGCAGTGTGGGGTAAATTCTGCCAATTTTTCCGTGTCCACAGAATCGCGGAATTCATGGGGGAGTGTATAATATATCGTAGATAAAGATCAATTCTTGAGTACTACAAGTAATTATAGTAATACTGTTCTTAATGGTTTTAACAGGTAACAATTGGTCGATCTCCAGATGTGACACATTGTCTGTGGTCTGTGATGATTTCAAGATGTCATTGTATCCTCAAGAGAAATTCTGACTCTTCATGGACAATTGTGGATAACAAGGTTAGTTCTTAAATTCATAGAAATATTATAGTTTTCAAATGAGCAGTACTAGCAGTAGCACCTTAACTTTGTTTAATTCAATTGATACTCTAATATTTCATATTGCAACAATTTTGCGACAATAAATATTGTGTCCCACATGTAATTAAGACACCTAAATTATTTTCTGTGCATACCTTGCACACTAATTGTACATGAAGGGAAAGCGTGAGTATCCGAGAACACCTGATTCGAGTTATGTCTATATTCTGTCAAATTGTTGTTGCAATGCCAAGGTAAAAGTAAATTTTGTAGGCTGACTGACTTGTGTGCTATTAGAGATCCGTTCTATTTATTTTAGTCTATTAATTCGGAAATAGTTATCACATTTGAGTTTGTTTTTCCAGAGTTTAAATGGAGTCTATATAAATGGTGAGAAAATTGTTCCTCAGAAACCGTATAAACTCTCAGACGGTGACACGGTACAGCTTGGGATATCCACTTGCCCATCCAAGCCTCCAGAGTTTGTGTACAAATTTCGCTCATCCATAAAAGTGAAACGTCTTAGGCCCAAATCTGAAAGTGACTCTGAACCAAAATCCAAGAGGTTAAAAAGTGATTGCATAGACGATGAAGGCGAAATCAAAACCACGCAACCAGAAAGTGATCCCCATGTTTCTAGTTCACAGAATGAACTGGATGGTGATAGGAATGTATTAGGACATTTGTGTGACCGAGTAGATGGAGGGTCGCCGTACAAGAAATACAAACAGCAACAGAAGGAGAACGAGGAGAAGCAGGCGGCTGAGATGAAACAGATTCAGGAGCAGATGCTCGAGATGCAGAAACAGTTGAAGGAGAAGGAGTTGGAGCAAGTAAAGATGCAAGAGGAGCTGAGTAAGGAGAAACAGGAGCGAGAAGCTCAAGCTGTTACGCTGAGTGAACTGAAGAAGGAGGAGGTGGAGTTAAAGAAGGAAATGCAGAGGAAACAGGTACGCATATACACACAGTATTTGCAAACTTTCATACAGTGAGATTATAAAAAGGCTATATTGCACCATTTAAATACTTCTTTTCGATCACTAAATGGATAGGCCAGTTTTTCTAGTGAATGCTGCTGTGCGCTGTAGGTCCTCCAGGCTGCCAAAGAGCTTTGTTTTTTTATATGTTTCTGTTGGCCAAATTTGACGCCTGATGTCTTCGTGTAGCGGGCACGCTGCAGCAGATGTTCCATTGTCATACTTCCTAATTTACATGGGCATTGATCGGATTTCCTGATGTACAATTTGGTGTACAGGTGGTGGTTGAGACGGTTGTGGCCTGTACGCAGCCTGAAGATAGCCACTTGCTCGGATCTTG